>VSMD01012232.1:0-61681 GCA_008750895.1 Mirza zaza | reverse complement strand
TTTGAGACAGAGTTTCACTTTATTGCCCAGGCTAGAGTGAGTGCCGTGGCGTCAGCCTAGCTCACAGCAACCTCAAACTCCTGGGCTCAAGCAATCCTGCTGCCTCAGCCTCCCGAGTAGCTGGGACTACAGGCATGTGCCACCATGCCCGGCTAATTTTTTCTATATATTTTAGTTGGCCAATTAATTTCTTTCTGTTTATAGTAGAGATGGGGTCTCACTCTTGCTCAGGCTGGTCTCGAACTCCTGAGCTCAAACGATCCGCCCACCTCGGCCTCCCAAAGAGCTAGGATTACAGGCTTGAGCCACCTCGCCCGGCCATGACATAAACTTTCTGAAGAGCAATGTACCCTTCCACCCACAACATATGAAAATGACTCACTATATATATCCTTATTAGCACTGGTTATTATCTTTTTTAAAAATTCGTAACTAATTTTAGAAGATGTTATTATTTGTAAAGCTTAACATCTTTTTCTCATGATTATTAGCCATTTATATATTCCGTGTGAATTTTCTGAGTTCTTTGTTCATTTTCTTTTGTGATACTCATATTTTCCTTAATTTGTGCTCTTATGTATTACATACTAAGAATTTGCTGGGGATGGCTGGGTGTGGTGGTTCATGCCTGTAATCCTAGCACTCTGGGAGGCCGAAGTGGGCAGATTGCTCAAGGTCAGGAGTTCAAAACCAGCCTGAGCAAAAGTGAGACCCCCATCTCTACTAAAAATAGAAAGAAATTAACTGGCCAACTAAAATATATAGAAAAAAATTATCCGGGCATCATGGCACATGCCTGAAGTCCCAGCTACTTGGGAGGCTGAGGCAGAAGGATTGCTTGAGCCTAAGAGTTTGAGGTTGCTGTGAGCTCGGCTGATGCCATGGCACTCTAGCCTGGGCAACACAGTGAGACCCTATCTCAAAAAAAAAAAAAAAAATTTGCTGGGATGTTTTAATTAGGAATTTTACAGCTACTGTCATAAATTGAGTCATTAATAGTTTTCTTTTTGTTCTATCTTCACTAGGTTTTGGTATCAGCGTTGTAAGTATATCAGAAATGAATTGAGGGCTTCCTCTCTTTTCTTAGGATCTAGAAATTTCTAGACTATGAATTATATCTGTTATTTTCTTTTTTGTATATATTTTGTTTTGTTTTGTTTTTCTGTTCCTAATTTCTGGAGTTGCATTCTTTTTCAATAAAGGAAAATACTTAAACCTATAAAATTTCCTGGGTGTAGATGTGACTTTGCACTATACTATGATAGGTAAGGACTCCACTTCCAATATTTTGTAAATAGCCCAATTTTACTATTTTGATTAAATAATGATATGCTTTTAGAAGACATTTAGGGTTTTTTCCATAAACATGTGTTACTAATATAATGTTAGTGCACTGTGGTGCAGGAACTTGGTTTACACAATGGAAAAATATACTGATGTTTTCTTAGTAATCCAGTATAAGATTGATTACAACTGCTCAAGTTCTCATAGTCTTAATTGCTTAGCATAACAGATTCTAGCACATGCCTTTTTATTTGCGGGAAGCAGATTCTCAAGTGAAAGAGTGCCCTCTTTTCTGAAATTTTATCCTTTCTTCTGCAGGCCTATGATGCTATTCTAGTTCTACCTTCTCTTGTCTCTCATTTGGACACATAAACAAACTCAGAATTGGTTTCCCAGCCTTTGGTCTCTGCTACTCCATTCCTCCATAATGTCACTCAAATACCCATCTCCTGTTTACAGGGTTTCAATGCTTCCGCATTGCCTAAGGAATTGAGGTCAGATATTTTCTTAATGATATTCATGGGCTCGTCCCAATCTCTCCCCATCTACCTTTCCCAGCTTATCCCTGCAATTCTTCACATGTCTTACCCTCACCTCCCCTGAATCCATTCTCTAGCTGGGGGTATAGTTAACACCGTCCCTGTTCTCCTGTGGCCACCCTGAGCTACAAGCCATTGCCTGAATTCCTTGACTTTCTCACTTTACTTATGGAGGTAACCTTTCCGACTGTCAGTATTTCTCTTTCTACACAATAGCCCTTCACATCCCCAATTTATACCAAGGACTCACGAAAATCAGCAAGAAAAAATCAAATAACCCTATTAAAAAGTGGGCAAAGGACTTGAACAGAAACTTTTCTAAAGAAGACAGAAAAATGGCCAACAAACATGAAAAAATGCTCAACATCTCTAATCATCAGGGAAATGCAAATAAAAACCACAATGAGATATCACTTAACTCCAGTGAGAATGGCCTTTATCAAAAAGTCTCCAAACAATAAATGTTGGCGTGGATGCGGAGAGAGAGGAACACTCCTACACTGCTGGTGGGACTGCAAACTAGTTCAACCTCTGTGGAAAGCAATAGGGAGACACCTTAAAACGATACAAGTGAATCTACCATTTGATCCAGCAATCCCATTGCTGGGCATCTACCCAAAAGATCCAATGACACTCTACAAAAAAGACACCTGCACTCGAATGTTTATAGCAGCACAATTCATAATCGCAAGGCTGTGCAAGCAGCCCAAGTGCCCATCAATCCAAGAATGAATTAATAAAATGTGGCATATGTATACCATGGAGTACTATTCAGCTCTAAGAAGCAACGGTGATATAGCACATCTTATATTTTCCTGGTTAGAACCCATACTGTTAAGTGAAGTATCCCAAGAATGGAAAAACAAGCACCACATATACTCTCCAGCAAACTGGTATTAACTGAGCAGCACCTAAGTGGACACATAGGTACTACAGTAATAGGGTATTGGGCACGTGGGAGGGGGGAGGGGGGCCAGTATATACATACATAATGAGTGAAATGTGCACCATCTGGGGGATCGTCATGCTGGAAACTCAGACTTGTGGGGAGAGAGGGGAAAGGGCATTTATTGAAACCTTAAAATCGATACCCCCATAATATGCCGAAATAAAAAAAAAAATTATACCAAGGTCTACAGTAGGTCTTGTAACATTCCTATGTCTTTATTTTTTTATTTTATTTTGTTTTATGAGACAGAGTCTCACTCTGTTGCCCAGGCTATAGTGCCGTAGTGTCAGCCTAGCTCACAGCAACCTCAAACTCTTGGGCTCAACGGATCCTCCTGCCTCAGCCTCCCAAGTAGCTGGGACTACAGGCATGCGCTACAGGCATTAGCCTGGCTAATTTTTTCTATATATTTTTAGTTGGCCAATTAATTTCTTTCTATTTTTAGTAGAGACGGGGTCTCACTCTTGCTCAGGCTGGTCTGGAATTCCTGAGCTCAAACGATCTGACGGCCTCGGCCTCCCAGAGTGCTAGGATTATAGGTGTGAGCCACCTATAATAAGAGCTGCCTGGCCTTATTCCTATGTCTTTACTTCTCTACAAGTCAGGTCTCCAGAGAGCTCCATTTTAAGAAGCTTTTAAGGGGATTCTTCCAGGGGACTTTCAGGGGACCACTGTACCCAACAGAAATGACTTCCCAGAAATAGTAACTAGAATGTGAGCTCCAGGCAGAGCCATCCTCAGCATTCACTAAGAGCCAGTATGAGAAATGGTCATGAGAAGGCACCACTTAAAATTCTTTTTACAAAATTTATATGGTAACTCTCCCTTGGAGTACGAAGTGTAGAAAAGCTCACAGTTATTAATAGCCTGGTGTGATTTCAATTAAAAAATGACAGATATGTAATCTACTGTGTCGCGGTTTTATTTTGGCTACAAGAAGGCCCAGGATCACTATTCCTCCAGGTCTAGCTTTTATGATGTATGAAGGTAACTAACACCTACTTTGCAGAGTGGGGTTTAAGGAGCCAAGTATGGTGTCTGGCAAATTTGTTAACAAATATGTATTGAGTGACTTCCACATATGCACTGATTGACTTCCATGTAGATCCTAGGGATAAAATTAACAGATCCCTGCCCTCCCAGAGCTCACTTTCTAGAGGGAAGGCCAGAAGACTAATAAGTAAAGAAATACATGGACGATGGCAGACAGACCATGGGGAGCACTGTGGAGGAAACAGAGAAAGCAAGTGGTGGAGGGCAGCTGGGTAAGAGGTAGCCCGCCTCAGCTAGTCAGAGAAGACGACTGCGTACAGGAGAAACGCACATTGACGCTTCAAGGAAGAGAATGAGCTAGCCACAGCGAGAGGGAACCGAGAACCTCAGGTAGAAGGAACAGAACAGCCAGGCCCTGTGGTGGGAAACCACTTGGCAAGTTCTGAGGCCACTGAGGCTACAGCATAGTGGGCAGATAGAATGGTGTGATAAGATAAGACAGTAGTATAGCTAATAATTACTGCTTTGCTCTAATGATCGCTTATTTGACTTAGTGTTTTTATTATCCCTGGACCTTTTATTATAAACAGTTTCAAATACTTTTGAAGTGGCCAATACATAAAGAAGAAGGTGAATAAGGTCCTTAATTAGAAACAATTTTAATAGCTAATATTTGTCAAGAGCCTACTGTGTGCTTTATTTGACTTAAACATTTAATTCTTCCAATAATCCTATATGGTAAATACTATTATGACTTCCTTTTTACCTATGAGGAAATGAGACACAGAGAGTTTAATAAACTTGCCAAAGCCAGGAATAAGTTTAAGAGCAGGATTTGAATCCCAGAGTCTGACTTCAAAGCCAGTGTTCTTAGACACAGGACACAATGCTGCCTCTTCGGGTTACATAGCTATTGTGAATCAGTTATTTGATGGTACACACAGGCCCTCCTTGAGTTTGTAATAGTTACTGCGCTTGCTAGAAGCAGGAAATATGTTTGGAATTCATGATCCATAATCTACTATCAGGGACTCACATAGCTTCTAATTCTATTTATGATTGAGGAATAGGGTCTAATGTAGCATGAGAAAACTTTCCCTCATAAGAAAAATAAGAACTCTAATTAACATCTTAATAATTATTTTCAATTTATAGAACTTATCTCTTATTAAATCTTTATCCGTAATGTATTACATAGATGTTTATGTGGGTCAAAATATACCCAGCTTGCAAATAGCTACGAGTTTGCCCTCCTGGGGATACCAACAATGTGTGTCAAGCAGACATAGTGAAGACGGATTTTATTATTTAAATAGTTCTGGTCAGAGAAGGTGAGCTGGCCAAGCAGTGTAAGGGCTGGTAAAAAATCTTTTTTGTAATAACTACTCATTTTCCAGCTGGAGTTCTGTTTCAATGTGTCATCTGTGATGTGACCAAAGCCTACCCAAGGCTATGGCCGTCAAAAACCCCGGCAGCATCTGCCATGGAGTCACTTACATTGCCATCGTGGTTTGGGCAAGAGAGAGGCTTTCCAGCAGCCACGGCGGTGACCGTCTCCAGGATGGAAGACTCCTCGATGTTGCTGCCTGGAGTTCGCTGCAGCACGTCCATCAGGTTTGTGATGAAGAAGTTGTTCTGGAGCGCGGCCACCCCTTTCTCGGGCAGGATGGAGGTCTGGCGGCACACTGGGCAGGAGAGGGTTAAACTGTGGGCGGGAATATAGTTCTGCAGGCACCTGTGGCAGAGGCAGAGGTGGGAGGACAGTTTAGCATGGGGTGGCTCTTCTTGCAGGTATCATACATGTGTGTTCTCAGCAACTACCTGGGCTGCTTGGCAGAAACCCGTCGTAATCTCCTTTACTAGGAAAATAACATCTCAGAAACCAAGAGGTGACCTGTACTCACACTGGCCCTGTCAACTGATCAGGCAAAGGATTATACTCAAGGAAAAGAAAAATGTCAATGACTTTTGTCGTGTTTTCTAGAGCCTGGGCACACAAGGTGGGGCCCATGGACTGGCAGCACCGGCCTCCCTGGGGAGCTCATCTGGGAGAAATGCGGACGCTTGGGCCCCATCCTGGACATGCTGGATCAGACCGCCATGCAGTTCCTACCCGCGTTCAAGTTTGAGAAGCACTCGTCTACAATACCTAGTGTTGGGCTCACACGTTTGTGGACTTTTACTTTTGGAAGATAAGTCAAATATTTTTATTAGCATTGAAACTCCTTTTTTTTTTTTGAGACAGAGTCTCGCTTTGTTGCCTGGGCTAGAGTGCTGTAGCATCAGCCTAGCTCATAGCAACCTCAAACTCCTGGGCTTGAGCAATCCTTCTGCCTCAGCCTCCCGAGTAGCTGGGACTACAGGCATGCGCCATCATGCCCGGCTAATTTTTTTTCTATATATTTTTAGTTGGCCAATTAATTTTTTTCTATTTATAGTAGAGACGGGATCTTGCTCTTGCTCAGGTTGGTTTTGAACTCCTGACCTTGAGTGATCCGCCCGCTTGGGCCTCCCAGAGTGCTAGGATTACAGGCGTGAGCAACCGCACCCAGCTGAAACTCTTTTTACAGACAAATATCATGTAATATCATCATCAGATATTAAAAACACATCAAAGTAGAAATGTTTGCTTGAAACAGGGTTGGGATACCCAGAGTCAGAGCCACACTGTCTTTTTTCCTTGTCTCTCTACTCAAGAGGTATCAACTTAATTCACTTAATTAAAGGACTGTGTCACTAATAATGACTAACATATATGCTGCTCACTAAAGTACTTCCACTGAGACTATAAAGTAGGTACTGTTATGATTTCCTTCCTTCCTTCCTTCCTCCCTTCTTTATTTCCTTTCGACTCACTCTGTCACCCAGGCTAGAGTACAGTGGCATGATAACAGCTCACTGCAGCCTAGAATTCCTGGATTCAAGAAATCTTCCTGCCTCAGCCTCCCTGGTAGCTGGGACTATGGGTGTGTACCATGGGTGGCTAATTTCTTTTTATTTTTTGTAGAGATGGGGTCTTGCTACATTGCCCAGGCTGGTCTCAAACTCCTGGCCTCAAGTGATCCTCCCGCCTCAGTCCCTCTCACTACAGCACCTTTGCGTATACCTTAAATTCTTTCTTTCTACTCACTCACCTTTGCTTAGTTAATTTTCACTCACTGTTGGGGTTTTCTGCTTAATCATCACTTCTGCAGGGAAGCCTTCCCTGCTGAGGGCAAATCCCCCTATTACGTGGTTTCCTATGTACTTCTGGTATATAGCGCTTGTCACTGGTTTAATTCCGTATCAATCTGAGGGATTAGGGGGTTAATGATTAGCTCCTCCACTAGGCTGTAAGCTCCATGACGCCAGTGACCATGTCTGGTTTTGCTATCCTTCAAGCCCCGTGGATGGTATTTTGGAATATGTGGGGCTGAGAGAGTGACCGTGAGCTGCTCTCCGAGT
Source organism: Mirza zaza (assembly GCA_008750895.1). Classification (NCBI taxonomy): domain Eukaryota; kingdom Metazoa; phylum Chordata; class Mammalia; order Primates; family Cheirogaleidae; genus Mirza; species Mirza zaza. The sequence goes on along the minus strand of VSMD01012232.1, from coordinate 54,472 downwards.
AGCCAGTGTGGACGTCCAGCAGAAGCCGGACATAAGGCTCCTAGAGCTCCCTCTCCCGACAGTGAGACAGCTGTGAAGTTTTGTCTCTACCTCAACAAAAATTTCCCATCTTAAGGAAAGTTGGCAGCACTTCCAAAAGGAAACAATTTCACTGTGCATGATGCTGGAACGACTGGACATAGCATTCCACAGGGACTTGCTATGGCAGGATCTCCCAGATCTCCACCACTGGCTATTGGAGGGGGCACAGAGGTGGGCTGGGCTAGACCCAATGGAGAGGGTGGGGCAGACCGGTCAGAGTGAGGAAACAGGACCCAAAAAACAGACTGACTGGGCGCTGAACACTGGGGAATGGGCAGTTCTGCCAAGCTCAGGCTGAGTGGCTCTCCGTATTCTCTATGGACTGCCGGCCAGGCTATGCTGAGGCCTACCACATGTACCCAGGGACACCCAGATTAGTTGGTGTTTGTGTTTTAGCTATACCCATTGTAGGGGGAATGAGGTGGTGGGGAGAATCACACCCTATTTAATTATTTTGGAATATGAATTATAAAGCACTAAAGCCTAAGCATAAAAAGAATAAAATAAAAAGTATTAGTGCCCTGTATACCGCCACTAAAAGAAACAAACAAAATCCCCATATTGGCTAGGCGTGGTGGCTCACACCTGTAATCCAAGCACTTTGGGAGGCTGAGGTGGGAGGATCGCTTGAGCCCAGGGGTTCAGGAGCAGCCTCGGCAACACAAGAAAAATCTCTACAAAAAATTTAAAAATTAGCCAAGTGTGGTGGTGCGCACCAGTAGTCCCAGCTGCTCAGGAGGCTGAGGCAGGAGGATCGCTTGAGCCCAGAAGTTTGAGGCCTCAGTGAGCTATTACTGTGCCACTGCCCTACAGCCGGGGCAACAGAAAGAGATGCTATCTCTAACAAAAGCTCCCCAAACCCCATATCCATGCATGTGTGCATGGAGACTCACGCGCATGCACATACACAAAACAATAAAAAAAACCGCAACCACCAGTAACGAATCTACCATCTCCCTCCTTTCCGTCACCACCACCAACAATGTGGTTACTCTTTTGCAACTGAGACCTTCCAAAGTTAATCAACTCAAAGAATGATTAATCAGATAACTGTATGGTAAATGTAATCAGCATAGATTTGAATTCATTTGAAATACTGATTTCCTGCTCTATAACAGCAACTAAAAGCACATTAAATAATAATATAAAATGTATTTTAAAAAATGTTATAAAATATAATTACCACATTTGTTTTTAAGAAAGATATATGATATTACTAGGGAAATACAAATAAGCCACAGATAAACTAATTACTAACAAATTTCTTATGCTTAATTGTTTATATAAGTTAAAGAATGGGGTAAAAGTATATTTCGATAACTGATTAACAACCTCTCCAAAAAAAATACTCTATCAAGAAGAATAAAGAAGTGTGTTTTTATATACAGTAAACTACATAGATTATTATGTATGTATATTTATAGTTTTTTTCTTTACCTAAAACATCATAGTGTTCAAATGTGACATTGGTATACATCTAAAGTATCTCTGGAAAGGAAGCTCTGACCTTTGAACTAACACCTCCTATATGCAGGTGTTTTACTTGATTTATAATATGGAGGAAATGATAGATTTTTAACTGGCCCTCACCAAAGACCCTCTTTAGGGGATTGCTGTTGGCAAAAACTGTTTCACAAAGAACAAAGGGAAAAATTTAAAAAATTTTTCATCTTAAAATACTTATTTAATGCTCCATCTCCTGTGGAAACGAATCAGTAATTACTGGATTGCTTTCTTCCACGTAAGCGTTTGAAACAAAGTAAATTATTGGCAACTCCTGATTCTGGTTTTTGATGTCTATCAGAAGAAGCACAAGAGATTTGCTGTCTCCCAAAAGGTAACTGCAGAATTCTGGGAAAGAGCACAATGGGAGGCCGTAGGAGGTCAGCCCCTCTCCAAGCACACAGGCGGCTTACCTCTCGCAGAAAGTGTGCAGACAGGGGAGAACCTTGGGATTCTTGTACCGTTCCAGGCATATACTGCAAATCAGAAACTGCTTGTCAATCTGACGCACCACAGGACTTGGGATGTTGGTGCCTTCACTGGCCATCCTAGACCACTGACATGGGGGGCCAGCTGTCTTTGACCCTGCACGCTGCTGCTGTCAGACAGAAAACCAAAACGGAAAAATATAATCTGTAAGTGCAAGTCATTCATTGACTCTTTCACTATAGGCATCGTGCTATTAAGTACAGGTATAAGTCAATGTTAGTGACCTCAAAATGACCATAGCCAACCTTTATTGCTGTGGAAGGACTAGAGTGAGCTCCCTGTTGTTTGTTTTGTGAATCAATGAAATAATTAAGCTGGGCACAGTGGCTCATGCCTATAACCCCAGCACCTTGGGAGCCTGAGGTGGGAGGATTGCATGAGGCCAGGAGTTCGAGACCATCCTGGGCTACATAGTGAGATCCTGTCTCTACAAGAAAATAATCACATGTTCACCATAGCAAAAAAAATATATTAGAAGAAGGTGTGTTGTACAAGGGGATATGCTTGCTGGGTTTCAAAGCAGTGGTGACTGAAAGGATAAATACTTACATAGCTATGTCTGTATATACCTTTAGCCATGACTATATTTAAATACATATTAGCCTTTTATATTCTTATTAAAATAGAATGTTTTCCCAACTATTGTGTTTGAAGAGATCAGAATATGTCACCCCAAAATATGTCACTTTGGCATAAGGATTATTTTTATCTGAAGGCTATTAAGAAACAGCAGACATAAGAGGAGCTCTCTGCCCTCCCCCATCTGCCTAAAATCAGGGCATATATTTCTCTCTTATATGGAAAATTTCCATTTTTAAATGTGTCCCTCTCTCCCATATCAGGAAGAGAAGACTCTTAAACCCTGGAGACTGTACAGAGATGCCCCTGCCTAACAAACCTTACTAAACAAACCTGATCTACCATACATTTCCTAGTCACTGTTCCAAAATTTACAGTCCTAGGAGTCCACACTCCCCTTTCCTTTGTCTTGTCAGTTCTCCACAATTTGTCGCCCTTTGTTAAAATCGTATATAAACCCCCAGGTCTAACTGCCTCTTTGGGTTTTCGCTTCTTTTCTGTGAAGCTCTTGTTCATGTAAAATTAAAAATATAAACATAAATAAAATTTGTATGCCTTTTTCTCTTGTTAATCTATCTTTTGTTAGTTTAATTCACAGGCCCTACGAACAATAATCTAAGAGAGTAGGAGAAAAGTTTTTCCTTCTCTACATACTATTAATATGCAGGAGGGTGATAATTAGAATTTTTAATTAAAAACTGTGTATGTGGTTCAGAGCATTTTCTTCAGACCTAAACCAAAAGTATCTGCCATGGAGTAGGGACAAAGGCTAAAGGCAGTCCGTACAATTTTAAAGAAATGTCCACTGGTATTCACGTATGGGCATTTGAAGGACCTAGTAAGGTGAATTAATTCAGAGGAGGTTTCAAAATGTTAGGGATCATTGAAACCAGCCTTTTTTTTTTTTTTTTTTTGAGAAAGAGTCTCACTTTATTGCCCAGGCTAGAGTGAGTGCAGTGGCGTCAGCCTAGCTCACAGCAACCTCAATCTCCTGGGCTCAAGCGATCATGCTGCCTCAGCCTCCCAAGTAGCTGGGACTACAGGCATGCGCCACCATGCCCAGCTAATTTTTTCTATATATATTAGTTGGCCAATTAATTTCTTTCTATTTATAGTAGAGACGGGGTCTCGCTCTTGCTCAGGCTGGTTTGGAACTCCTGACCTCGAGCAATCCGCCCGCCTCGGCCTCCCAGAGAGCTAGGATTACAGGCGTGAGCCACCAAACCCGGCCTTGAAACCACCCTTTATTAAGTCATAAAGTGGTACAAAGCAAGAACTGTGATAAGAGCCTAAAACTCTGCAAAGGCAAGGTGTAGCTAAAAAAATAATAACCAGCTACTGTTCCCTTATTTGCTTTCCTATAACTGCTGCTCAGGAGTAACATGGCTGATGGTGATGAAGATTCGTAACTTCCCCATAGATAACATCACCGTTGGGAAACCTAAGGCTAGTTTTTGAGATATCTTCCAGGCCCTGCATTCTGGTAGAACGGATGACCCACCCAGACCAGTGGCCTGTACCGAGGAACTGACTCAACTTGTATTGCGTCCCCCACCCAAGAATCAACTCAGCAAAAAAGACAATTTCTACACCCCCATGGTTCTGCCCTGAGCCAAGCCAATTAGCAAACCCAATTGCCTAGTCTTTTGCCTGCCAAACTGTCTTTAAAATACCCTTTCTCCCAAATTTTCAGGTTAATGGAGTTGAGAAACTCCTCCCATTTCTTCTCATGGCACCTTCTATATTAAACCCTTTCTCTGCTGTAACACCTGCCATCTCAGTGTATTGGCTTCCTCCTGAGCAACGGACAATGAATATGGTTGGGCAGTAACATCATGACAAAAATGGAGAATTAGAAAAGGGTAACAGAGAAGAAAACAGAGAGCCTATGAGAGCATAAAAGAGGGAAAAGTTACAACATAAAACACAGCTCCTTTTACCACCTTAAAGAATGTCTACCCGAAGGGGTAAACCAAGGCTGACCTAAATTTACTTCCTAACTTTCTAATATTTTATAAGGTGTCCACAGCCCTCTAATTCCCAATGGAAGACATGAAAAAAGAAAGAAATGAAGGAAAGAAAGAAAGGAAAGGAAAGGAAGGAAAGAAAGAAAAAAAGAAAGAGGAAGGAAGGAGGGAAGGAAGGAAAGAAAGAAGAAAGAAAAAAGAAAGAGGAAGGAAGGAAGGAAGGAGGGAAGGAAGGAAGGAAGGAAGGAAGGAAGGGGAAAGGGAAAAGAAAAAAGAAAAGAAGTTAATCTTCAATATGACCCTAGGCAGGAGGTAATACTATTATTCTCATTCTATGGATTAAAACAAAATAAAAATAAAAACAAAACAAACAAAAACCCCACAGGCTCAGTCAAGAAATTTGCCAGAATGCAAACTGAAATGTGTGTTTCTAAAACCCACTGCCTTTTCATTTCCTAAACCACCACATTGCCCTTGACCTTGTGTTTTAAGAAGGCTGTACTACGGAAACTTGGTTTATATATGACACTTTAACTTGGCCTGATGCCTGTGTTCAAAGCTAGGAAATACTCCATATTTATAGAATCAACAATTCTACACTTTATAAAGAAAACTGTCGTTCCCAAACATAAACAATAGTTCTTCTTATTCCCTACCAAGTAACCAGATTTTTGAAAAGTATATCAACTCTTATTAAGAAAATTCTGCTGTTTATACATATTTGAGTATAGTTACATACATGACACACCCATTGTCCAACTGTGTCTTCTACACCAGTACATTAATAAACAGAAATGTATGAAGCACCTGCTATACAAGAGTGTCACGTTCAGACAGAACTCAATGCATAGTTAAACAATGTGGTGTGACATATCTAATTAGCCAGCATTATCTGCTAGACTTTCCATAGAGTGTCTTTCTAAAGAACTAGAGAATAATATTCACTGATTGGATTAAATGTAGCTCATCTCTCGGGAGCTCAAAATGTTGGCACGCTGTTTTTTAACCACATCCCTATGACATCAGAATCTGAGAGGAATGGATTTGTCTAAACGATAAGGAAGCCAAAGCTGAGGGTTTAAATGACTAACCCAAGGTCATTTGGTAAGATCAGAGAACCAGACAGCTCAGATTTCAAGTTTTCAGCCTGTCAGGTAAATCAATGATAACAAGTTTAACACTTTAGTAGGAGGGGTGTGTGTGTGTGAGGGAGAGAGAGAGAGAGACAGAGACTTATAAAAACAAGACTTATAAATACAAAGTGCTGACAGCCCTTTTCTAACCCACCACCACAGTCTTCTCTGGGATTCCCAGCGAGACGTGGGTGCTGCCGGGGAGGACAGGCGGGGACAGAGGTGGATGTGTGGCTGTGCTCCGCTGCCCCTCTCGGCAGGACGCCCCCGGACAGGGTGGAGGGAGGTCCATGTCCCCATCCCTCATCCCAGCCTCAGCGGCAGGATGCGTTGTCTCCCAGCAGAGACATCCCTGGGTTCAGGCGGGAAAGAAGCTAAGTTTTGGTTTCCGGACTGGGATGGATACTCTTGGGGACTAGGGAGAGGGAATCTGCACGTCCCTTCTGGTCACCTAAGTCGTCAGTTTCCACCCCAAGGAGTTGAGGATAAAAATGACCCTAGTCTGATTTCTGTGGCCCCCGACTTGTTTCCTTTCTGGTGAGGGCTTTTTTCCGGTTCCTAGAGACCCTGAGTTGTAAAATTCGGGCAACCTTAGAGGATACCAAGCTCCATGGGCCATTTTTTTTTTAATTCAATGGGCTTGTTAAGCCTCTTAAGTGTCCACAGATCATCTGTTCACCCTCAGACCAACACCATGATAATGGTGGTGAAAGAGCGTCTGAAGCCTATTGAATAAAGAAGTGATTTGGATGCTATAGGAAAAGACGATACACGCTTCACCCTTTTCCTTTCAGTTTCTGGAGTTTATGGAGGTTTTTAAATGAGAGTTTTGGACATTGGGGGGTTCAGTTGTGGAAGTAACTTTGCTTGCCTTGGAGGGGTGAGTAGTGAAGGGAGTCTGTCGGTGATGCAGTGGAAAGTGCATTGGGCCACTGGAGACTAGTTATGGGGGCTCTCTCCGCTACTGATTAGTAGGATGTGCTTAGAAGAAACGCATAGACCCACCAAGTCTCAAATTTGTCCTAAATAAAACAGTTTACAAAAAAAAATAGACTGCTTACTTTGGCAGCACTAAAATTTGAATAATACAGAGACAACTGCCCCTGAGCAGGGACAGTGTGAAAATTTGTGAAGCATTCCATATTAAAAAAAAAAAAAAAAAGATGTTAAACTTTTCAACTAAAGTCAGTTAAAAATAATTTTATTTTGAATAGCTTTTGAAAATTTTCATGGTACACTTTGAAGTAATCAAAGTCATGCTAGGTATTGGAAAAAGCAGAGAGAAAACATACTGGATTTTACTCTCTTTTTTTTAACCTTAGAATTTTCTATTTTGGGCAAGGAAAAAACTTTTCTTTTTATCAAATGATATACGTTGACCAAATGTAATTTCTTTCTTTCATTTTTTTTGAGACAGAGTCACTGGCTAGAGTATAGTGGTATCATCATAGCTCATTGCAACCTCAAACTCCTGGGCTCAAGTGATCCTCCTGCCTCAGCCTCCCAAGTAGCTGGGGCTACAGGTGAGTAGCTGGGACTATAGGTGCACCACCATGCCCAGATACTTTTTCTATTTTTAGTAGAGACTCAGGTCTCGCTCTTGCTCAGGCTGGTCTCAAGCTCCTGAGCTCAAGTAATCCTTCCTCCTCGGCCTCCCTGAGTGCTAGGATTATGGGATTACAGGCATGAGCCAACATGCCCAGCCCAAATGTGATTTCTTGAGCCAACATTTTTATGTTCTAAAGCTGAAAATAAAAATGTTTCATTCTAACTTTATGATAATTATCATAGTGGGTGAGAGCAAGTCTTTGTGAGTATCATTAATTTACATGGTGAATTAATTTACATGGTGAATTAGCTAAGTTTACTCATTAACACTAATTTAAAATCATGGCAGTATTACAGATCTGTCACAAGTGACCTGTTGAAGGCATATGGATTTTTAGAACTCCCAGAATCCACACAAAAGGTTTCCAACTCCCAAAGACCCCCAAATCTGCCAGGATAATGATCCTTCCCTAAATATAACTGGATACCCCCAATAGGAAGACATTTGACTATTCCTAAAGGGGCAATGTGCTTAGAAGAACTGAGGCACAGAATGTGCTAATAAGCACTGCAGGAAGCCTGAATCGGTCTGAATATGCCACGAGGAATACACACCAAATATACAACAGCCTTTAATCAAAGTGTTTGGGCACTACCAGTTTTTGGTCCCTTCGATTAGAAAAGCAATAAATACTTATCTAGTTTCTTGGCTGGTCTCCTTTCCCCATCTAGGTTTTTAAAGTGTCAGAGACCCTTCTTACCCACACAACCATCAGAAGTCAGTACACTAACATAAAGGAGATCAGAACACAGAACTGCTCCTCTGCCGGACAGCAGCAAAACACATTTCTGGGGGGATGATCATGAAAACATACCTGGGTGGACTTTGTCTCTGAAGGAGCCTGAATGCATTTGGGAGCAGGAACTAACCCCAGACACATCGTCAAAAGGCCGGGAGAAAGGAAATGATAACGAAGGCATGAAGAGCCATTTTTAAATGATATGAAGAGTCAACACTAGTTTGATTTTGACCTTAGCCAACCACAAGATGGGAGACTAGCTGAGGTTCCTTGTCAATGGGAAACAAATGGCAAGACCTCTCACAAAGGCACTCATTCCTCTTTCTCCAACCCTTTGCTCAGTGTCAGCTGCTCAATCTGATCATTCTGCTTAAAGTTGCATTTTCCCTCAAGGTCAGGAGTTCAAGACCAGCCTGAGCAAGAGTGAGACCCTGTCTCTACTAAAAATAGAAAGAAATTACATGGAAAACTAAAAATATATACATAAAAAAAATAGCCGGGCATGGTGGTGCATGCCTGTAGTCCCAGCTACTCAGAAGGCTGAGGCAGAGGGATCGCTTGAGCCCAGGAATTTGAGGTTGCTGTAAGCGAGGCTGACTCCACGGCACTCTAGCCTGGGCAATAGAGCCAGACTCTGTCTCAAAAAAAAAAAAAAAAATTGCATTTTGCCCCCAATTCCCTGGGACTGCTATACCCTGTCCTTGCTAGGTTTTCCTCCATAGCACTGGTCACTTTCTGTATGGACTCCATGTTTGTCCCCCCATTCATATGTTGAAGCTCTAACCCCAAATGTGATGGTGTTAGGAAGTAGGGCCTTTGGGAGGCACTTAGGTCTCAATGGGACTAGTGCTCTTGCAGGAAGTGACAAGACATTGCTCTCTCACTCTCTCTGTGCCCCACCATGGGGGCCATCTGTCTCTGTAAACCACGGAAGAGGGCCTTCACCAGAACCCCACCATGCTGGCACCCTGGTCTCAGACTTCCCAGCCTCCAGAATTGTGAGACAATAGATTCATTTTGTTTAAGCCACGCAATCCATGGTATTTTTGTTATAACAGCTTGAACTAAACCTTTTAACATATTATGCAATTTATTAATATTTATTTTGCATATAGTCTCCCCCCCTACACCTAGAATATAAAGGCTCATGAAGGCAGGGATTTTTGTCCAACTGCTCACTGCAGTAGTCACAGCACCTAAAACTGCGCCTGGTACATAATAGATACTCATTTTTTTTTTTAATAAATCAAACTAGCAAAGGATAACATGGAAATGGACTCAGGCACTTGCTGATTCCATGATAAGGAGCACAGTTGCTGCTGGTCACGTGAATGCTTGCACTTGACCTCAGACATCACCTGCCTCCTCCAAGTGATAGTCTAATGCTCAGCAACATAAGCCACCATTCAGAGGGTAAATATTAGTGACATATTTTAACATACTCGCAAATGCGGGAAAAGGAATTGAGAACTATTGAGGATATATATGCATGGAAATAAAAAGTCTAAGAAGGTTGGCACGTGCATTCCTTATTAATGGGGGTTTGCCAACTAAACAAAGCATGTTGTGGGAAAAACAATGCAACAATCACACATAACAAAATCCTTGAGCACAGAAAAATCCTGCTCTAGCATTTCTTTCCTCACATCATCTCTGGTGTTTTTCCTGGCTCACTTTCTCAAATCTTCTACAATTTGGTGGAAATTACCATTAAATGGAAAATAACTTGATATGAGGACATAAAATGAGAGAAAAATGCCTGCGTCTAAAATTCTAAGATTTAGACCATATTTCCCACCCCAAATTATACCATTTAGATCAGAAAACTATTCAGACTCTTTATTGCTGACAACAGAGTAAGAAAGGCCAGGAATGGCAGCAAAAACCCAAAGTGAAACCACTCTTCTTGAAACGGGGAGAGTTGGCAAAACCTTGTCTGGCTGCTCTAGGGAACAAGGTTGAGGAACAGGGCCAAGATCCTTCTGGAAAATAAAATGTTAACATGTTGATTGGTGGGTAAGAAGCAGCATTTTTGATTATGCATCATCCTAAAGGTACCCAATTCTATTTCTACAGTCTAATTTTATGGCATTCCTGGGTTACTTGGTGCCACTTTAGTGGAATTTATTTACTCATATGCTTACATTTTTATTATTCTTGTGCAGACATGTGAAAATCAGTTTCCCAAGCAGTTGAAAATTTTTTCATACATTTATATAAAGGAAATCCTGAACCATTAGGATTATTTATTATAACTCACCATATGCTACCCTTTATCTGCCAGGACATGTGGCACCTAGAGCTCAAGGCAGAAGTTAAAACATGATTAAAGAAATAAAGTATTTTTTATTTTTTAAAATTATGAGCCTATTCTCATTCACCTGCAATTGAATGTGCATTGTTACTGAGGACAATTAGAAGAAAGAAAAGAGGACAATCATCAGGGAAGTTAAAACAGGGTGACCCATTTCCAGTTAAATCAAGCCTCTATCCCAGATGGGCCATTTTGTAAATTAGAAGGCTAGATGCATTATCTTTCCTGATGGTCTCTGTGTGTGTATATGTGTATGTGTGTGTGTGTCTGTGTGTGTGTGTTTGCTGGGTGGGGATGGTGGGGGAGAGCACTCAGGAGCCATCCACTTTAACTTTTCTGCCTTCAGGCAAGGATGTGCCCAAGCTCTCTCCATGGTTCTGTTTCCTCTTCTTATTGCCAGGGTCAGATGAATGACAGCTTCCTTAGATGTGTTGGTTTTTACCATCTGGAAGTTGCTTTTTAAGTTGAGTTCCCAAATTATCTTTATGATATGTATGCCTATTTCCCTTACCATAGCTAGATAACCATTTGCCATTGCCTTCTTTATAAAGTTCCCATCTTTTGCAGTTAGTCCTTAAGATTTGCTTTGAGTTCTCTAAGCTCCCAGAAGGCTGGGTCTGTGATGGAGTGTTAAGTGGTCAGGCTAATGGACATTCACCTTGCAGCACCTTGGGACAGTGAAGACGAGTAGGGTTTCTTCTCTCCACATCCATCACTTTGCCAAGTTTCCTCCCTTGCTTTCCTTGGGGACTACACAAAGAGGCTGAATATTCTGGGACCACAAAAAAGGCAGAGCACAGTCAGGGCACTAAGTGCTGGGGACCGACCCTGGCGTTTGGGAAAAATTGTCAAGAATGGGGAAGACAAAGTTATTTCACATCAAAACTCCAAAAGACATGGTTCTACTAACAGTAAACACGTTTTTGCCCCTGGCATACAGGAAGCACATTATTTAATTCTGTTGTTAATTAAAATAAGTACTTAAGTTTTTAAGAACAATAATAAAAGAGCACTCAGTGGAGGAATGGAGGCTGTTGAGAATATGAAGAGGGTAAAGTAGAAGGGGACAGAGAGATTAGTATACCAAAAGCAGCAATATGTTTCCTTTTGAAAGGAAATGCTATTTGAATACTTGGCTCATTTCTCACTTTCTGGTCCAATCTAAAGCTCCAAATTTTAGGAAGAAACCTGATCCCTGAAACTGAGACAGCCTGTACAATAAAAATTTTCAGAGAACTCTAATAGCCAATCCCATTATAGAGCAATTCTACTCTAAACTAAAACCTTTTTTATAGAAGTAATAAAAGGACACAGATGGCATCAGAGATTAAAAAAAAAAAAGCAATTACAGATGTGTGTAGGTTATCATTTTGCCACAATTAGAAGTAATTCGGTCACATTTTTTGAAGTATGATAGTAAATAATTTAGCATCAAATTTTTAAAGTTTGAAAGTATTTATCTTCTATGCATTTCAATTATACAGACAAATACCTGGTTAAAGTCTTAGTTTTATCAGATAATGAAAAGAGGCACAAGGGAGTCTTAAAAATTGCTACATATTTGGAATTTTTTTCTACTTAATTAAGATAGATCAAAGAAACTCCCAAGTTTGGAGAAAGTAAAGCCTAGAGGTATCCAAATAAGGGACATTTTCATTTCTTAGTAAGACAAAGAATGAGTGTCTTTATTTCAAAAGCAACAAAATCCACTAAGCTTTTGTTACCTTATACATTAAAAGAAATTAAGTAATCTCAAGATTATAATATTAACTATGGTGAAAAATGTGTACAGACTTTATTCTCCTTTTTAAAAATGTGTTGGTTATATATACTGCATTCATCTATCTTGAAACAGCATATTCTGTCAGAGAAGGTTGTTACATTCAGCCATGTTTTAACCTTTCCAATGCTAATCGCTTGTGTCTTCCTAGGAGAAAATTGGAAAGAAATACTTCAAGGTTTAGAAAGGGCCACTACTCATGTCTGCAACAGAAAGCTGCTTTCTCATAGCACAGCACACATGAAACTTCTCATTGTGTGCTCACTTGGGAGGGGCGTGCATTATTTAACATTACAGTGGGTTGAAGCCTCTGTCTGAAATAATGAAAGGCATCAGAAAATAGGTTCACGCTAGTCAGAACTGAATCCAAATACTTAAAAAAAATTTTTTTTAAGAATCTGTGTGAATAGTTTTCCTTACATATTGTAGGTTTTTCCAAACCTTCACCAATTTTTCACAAGGAATGATCTAAGCCAAATTAAATGTAACATGGTCTAAGCCAAAGAAATGAACTGTAATTTTCTTAAATGCCTCATTCTGAATCTAGATCTGTTCTTGAAAGCTGTGACATTGAAACCATCTTTTCTTAAGACAAAAATATCATTTTATATTTTAGTTCAGAAATCCATTTATTAACATTCAATTTTTAGTTTAAAATAAATAGACTTCCTACTTGCTCCCTGATACCCCCAAAATAAGGAATGATGACAGGGTGGGGCACACTTGTAGAAAAAGCTCTGACACAAAAATAATACCCACTGTCTCTGGAAGCAAACCTAACTAAGGTCCAACCTAAGGATTTTTTTTTCTTCTGTGTAATGCTATCATTGAGCTCCACCCAGATTTGATTGTACTTCAATGGCAGAAAAATTGTCAGAAAAAAAACCAAATCGTCTGCTGTATATTTGTTTGCAGGTCCTCAAAGGCACTCAGAATTCAGAGGGTCGAGTCATGCATGCATTATGAATGAATGGGTTTCCAATGGTAACTGGGAGCCAGGAACTCAACCCCAGGGTTCTCTCCTGGAGGACAAGGTGGGGGGAGGGTCGCATGGCACGTTTTTCCTCCACCCTGGGGTAGCAAGGAAGGAATCCTGCAAATTAAATATCTCATCCCCATATTTGTGCCCAACAGAGACATGCAGGGGGAAATTTTCTTCTATTTAAAACAAGCCAAGATAAACGTTGAAATAAGGGCTAGTAAAAATAAAAATCTAATCAGATCACATTGGAACTTGATACGAAAATCTTGCATGAGTTTCTCCCCATACTTGTTAATTTGGTGTCTTTGTTCAGGCAAAGATTGGGTCGCTATTTTACAGCTATAGAGCATGCAGCATCACCATGAGAGGAAAAGGGAGGAAAAAAGAAAAAGCCAGAACAGAGAGAGCAGAAGAAATCAGTTATCCACCTGGCATAATGCTGAGCAATTTGAACATTTGAGACCTACCCATTTCTGAAGACAAACAGACTAATCAACGAGGCAAAGAATGAAATCCTCCCAAGTCTGTCGCTGCAGCTACGCGGCACTCCAAAAGAACAATGCACATTGCTGCTAACATCTCAAGTTTGCAAGCGCCATGCAAAGAGACGGGTTAAAATTCCCTACCATGCAGTGCAGCCATCATCAGAAGCCCAGCATATCTTCTGCTCTAAGTAGTGGGGTGCCAGCTCGCGGGCAGCACAGAGGAAGAGAAAAATGGAGGAAAAAAGAGAAGGCTGGAAAGTCGGCAAGGAATGTTTCGGGGTCATTAACAAGTGGAAGGCCCCCTTCGGCATCCAAACCAATCAATCTTTATCTTCCAGGACATCTTTTTCTCACTCGGCGTCTGTTGAAAGGACTGCAGCAAACCAAGCAGGGGATTATGGGATAGGGATGCAGCAGCGAGCTACAATGAGGTTCGTGGGTGGCTCGCTTTCCCTCTGAGTCAGCAGTCAGCTGTTGCCATGCTCTCGTGCTGGGCCGCTCGGCCGGTCGCCGGAACGGGGCTGCGGGAGTCGCCAGGCCACAGGCAACCCCGCACGCCTCCCTCTCGCAGCAACGCGGCAGCCAGGGCAGGCCCCGGGAGCGTCGCAAATCAGACAGAGGGGGTTGGTTGCTCCTGCGCAAATGGGGAACCCAGTGAGGATAGATTCTAGAAAGAAAACCAGGTAGACGGTGCCTCAACATGAAAAGTTCAGATTTAGAGGAGGGTTTGGGGAGAGTGTGAGAGCACACACTTAAAAGACTTCCATTCGTTAGGGGGGAGGGAAAAAAAAAGATGATCTATTTCCTTAGACGTTTCAAGGAGCTTGAAACACAAATGTGATTTGTAAAATGCAAAACCAGCCTAGTTCCACAAGGCTCTACTGTTTTTCCTCTCTTGGTATTTGCCCAGGACAGGGTCCATAAGATACAGTTCTGCAAAGTCAAATCATGCAAATGATATTTCTCTGCTTTTTTTGTGGTTCTAACCATTCAGAGGAAAATTTTATGGTGCCTTTATTTGATTCAGGGGACGACCAGACCCTGTTCCTTTTCTGATAATAAAGTTTATAGTTAAACGTTGAGAAACCTGATAAACTTTACATATATACAGAACTTGATTTCCTGCCAAGTTATTAAACTTATTTTAAGAGGGTACTAATAACATAAAAATGATCAGTAAGTAGTTATATAAAAGTGATCAGGTCTTCATCTTACAAACAATACTTTGGAATAAAAAATCTTGTATATCAGAAAGGAATTCACAATTGTTCCCTTTTCTACAGCATTGGAGGCAGGGAACACTATTGCAACCTATTCCTTGGTTAGTTACTAGTTTTAAAGTGATCACTAATAATTTCTATTTTAAAAGACTGTGTATCTGCATATTTGATTACATTAATATTTATCACATTCTTCCCGACCAGTCAAGCATTGCCTTGAGCCCTTGAAGAGGCCTCAGCTCTGCAAAGCGGTGATGATTATCTTTGGTAGGGAGAGGGGGGTCAGAATTCAGTGAAACTGACAGACCCTGGAAATGCACAGACATGCCAAATTCGGCATGCCATTTTTGGTGATACACAGTTCTTGAAAGCTTAGGTTAACACCCTGCGTTAGAAGCTTTGTGGGTTTTTTTTTTTTTTTTAACAGTTTCATTGAGGTATAATTCACCTACCATACAATTCACTCATTTAAAGTGCACAATTTAATGGATTTTACTGTATTCACAGATGTGGACAACTATTACCACAATCAATTTAGTCACCTCACAGTCATTTTCATCACCTCACAGAGAAACCCTGTACTTGTTAGCTATCACTCTCTACCTCCTCCCCTTAACCCCCAGTCTTTTTTTATTTTTTTAGTTAGAGTCTCACTCTGTTGCCTGGGCTAGAGTGCCATGGTGTCAGCCTAGCTCACAGCAACCTCAAACTCCTGGGCTCACACTATCCTACTGCCTCAGCTCCCAAGTAGCTGGGACTACAGGCATGCACCACCATGCCCGGCTAATTTTTTCTATATATTTTTAGTTGTCCAATTAATTTCTTTCTATTTTTAGTAGAGACAGGGTCTCGCTCTTGCTCAGGTTGGTTTTGAACTCCTGACCTCGAGCAATCCGCCCGCCTCAGCGTCCCAGAGTGCTAGGATTATAGGCATGAGCCACCATGCCTGGCCTATCCCCCAGTCTTAAGCAATCACTAACCTACTTTTTGTCTCTATAGATTTTCCTATTCTGGAGTGTCACATGAATGGAATCACATGATTATATAACATGTGGTCTTATGCATCTGGTTCTTTTCACTTAGCATGATATTTTCAAAGTTCACCCATGTCATAGCATGTATCGTATTTCCTTTGTAGGGCTGAACAATATTCCATTGTATGGATATAGCACAGTTTGTTTACCTATTCATCAGTTGATGGGGCATTTGAGCTGTTTCTACTCTTTGGCTATTATGAACAATGCTGCCATAAACTTTTGTGTGTAAGGTTTTGTGTGGACATACAGTTTGCTTTAGAAGTCTACAGTTTAATTAGCACTAACTCCTAAAACTACAGGCAGGCTTCCCTGACATAATTTTATAATGCCCTGTTCCTAAGACAGGCCATCACTAAGGTGTCTGATCTGCTATGACAGTTCTCTCTTCTTCTCATTCTGCTATTGAGCCCATCCCAAAGCCAAATTTATCAAATGCTGACCCCTTCCTCAGTACCTGACCTCTCTCCATCTCTTGCTCCACTCAGCCCAGACTCAACTGAATTGGGTCTCAGTTCTCAGAAGAAGGTGGTGGAGAAGTGGGAAGGATCCGTGGTCTTGTTGCTGTGTTTGTAGTTGGAGAAGGTTCACATACTCCTTCAGTCTTTCTAATGAACACACTTATTGAATGTCTAGTGCATTTTAGGCACTGAGTAGGCATTGAGGATACAGAGAAGAATTTAACGATTTCTGAGCCCTTAAGAAGGTCACAGTCTAGTGTAGGAGATGAATTAATAAGCAGGCAGTTGCAATGTGGAGTGGTAAGTGCTTGCTGGCAAGAGGAAGAGGATGCTCTGGGCTCCCACAGGAGGGATATCCCTGGGCAGAGAGGAGCAGGGTGCATTTCAGGCAAAGGGAAGAGATGGCTCACAGGAATTGAGAGAGTAGCTAAGTATGGCTGAAACCTAGGGTAAAAGAGCTGATATTTGTTTCTGATCTTTACCTTGGAATTGGGAATACCTCTTCCCTGGAAATAGCATTACGCAGGATAGCTGGGTTCCAAATACCCTCATCACCATGGCTTAACTACTGTGAGGGTTAACTGGGTTTTGAGGGCTCAGCTGCAAATCTAACAAACATACATAATATTGCTTATTATAGGAAAATGCAGCCTCATTTTTAGCATATGTCTTGGCAAATGAACACAACTGTTTATAAGTTGGGGCATGGTTTACCACAGGATGTTTTAGCAGGCCACAGCACCTTCGCCTTGAGGCACTCTGGCAACAGGTCAGGGGTGGTAGCGGCTGTTAGTGAGTTTCTTTCTGAGTTGGAATTTATCTGTATTGAGGCCTCAAACAGCCAGATATGGGGCCTCAAGAGCAGAGAAGAGCCCTAGATCCTTGGGATTAAGATCACTGCATACCTTACTGACTTCCTGGAACTATCTTGCCTCTCCCCACTGGTTCCTTTGGTGGGATGGATATTAGAGGTAACTGTCATCAGCCAGTTTGACTACGATGTACAATGGGGAAAGCACACTAAGCACTGTGTTAGTTTATATACGAAGTGCTTAGTGTATATACGAAGAACAGGACACATGCTACGAAATTGGGTTTGGCAGGACCACAGGAGATAGCGATCCAAAATTTATTGACCCTGTTTTAAATGCCAGGCTCAATCCAAAGCACTTTATATACAGCCAACCTATCCCTGATCAAGGAAATTTCTCCTAGAAAGCAAACTCTTTAGGATGGCATACAAGACCATTCATGACCTGGCCTCTGTCTTTCTCATTTTTCTCCACCTTCTGTCCTCCCTGGTCCTACTCTAGTTCCTAAGACATTCCACCATGTATTTTTTTTAGCAGTTACTCTCAACCAAGGAATGGTACCAAACCCCCAGGAGGTGATGGGATATGCATTTGGCAATGTGAAGGGGCATTTTGGCTGTCAAACTTAGTGTGGGGGGTGGGGGGGAGTGCCACTGACATTTAGTGTCTGGGGATGGGGATGCCAAACATCCTCCCATGCATGGGAGAGTCCTGTACATTTGTCCCCCCAGCAAGGCAGGAACGCCCCCTTTGAGAAACATTAATCTCAAGGCTCACACACCACTTGTTCTGCCAGGAACACTCTTATCCTCTCCTGCCTCCTGCCCTGGTTAACAACTTTGACTCCTTCAGAACTCACCAAAGCCACTACCCACTTTGGGAAGGATTCTCTGACTTCTCTCACCCCCAGTCTGGATTGGGTGCCACACCTGTGTGTTCCATAGCACACTTTGCTGAAAACTGTTGAAGGTTTCATCATTTACCTCTAACTCTCCAGCCCCTAGTGCAGTGCCTGTCACACAGTAGCTGCCCAATAAATACATGGAAAATGACAAAAGTCCTTCTACAAATGAATAATAGAATATGGCATAAAGGCAAAAGTTCACCTCAGAATTCAAAAACAGCTGGATCAGAGACCATTAGGGAGAGGCAGTTCTTCACATCTGACTGGTGGTTGATAATCTAGAAAGGACCTTCATAATACATTTTACCTTTGATCCTCACCCAGAGACAGGTAGGACACATATTATTTTAGTGGAAATTGAGGTTTAGAAAAGTAAAGTGATCAGCCCAGGGCATAATGGAGTGGAGGTGAACTAGCGTCCAGGTCTTGTGGCTGGCACAGTTCCTCTCAATGTGCGACAATGCCCCTCCAGGATGTGCAAGAGGAGGAACAGTAATCAGGCACTTCCAGAGTGGAACAAAGCCAGCTGATTAAAGAGGTAATGTGTTTCAGTGAAAGATAAATATAACCAACTAGCAGGAGGCAACCTGAAATCAGCAGCTTATAAACTCTGCCTAATGCAATCATTATTTCATTTTTCTTATCTCTGATTTCAAAAAGCTTTGTGGGGAGTGGAGGTAGGTGGGAGTAGGAAGAGATTGGTCAATAGGTACAAAGTTACAGTTCAATAGAAGGAATAAGTTCTGATATTCTACTGCAAGGTAGGGTGGCGATGGTTAACAATACTGTATATTTCAAAATAGCTAGAAGACCTAGCTCTCTGGGAGGCCGAGGTGGGCGGATTGCTGGAGGTCAGGTGTTCAAAACCAGCCTAAGCAAGAGCGAGACCCCGTCTCTACTATAAACAGAAAGAAATTAATTGGCCAACTAACATATCTAGAAAAAAAAAAATGAGCCGGGCATGGTGGCACATGCCTGTAGTCCCAGCTACTCGGGAGGCTGAGGCAGCAGGATCGCTTGAGCTCAGGAGTTTGAGGTTGCTGTGAGCTAGGCTGACGCCACGGCACTCACTCTAGCCTGGGCAACAAAGTGAGACTCTGTCTCAAAAACAAAAAAAACCAAAATAGCTAGAAGAGAGAATTTTCATTGTTCTCACAACAAAGAAATGATAAATGTATGAGGCGATGGATATGCTAAATACCCTATTTTGATTATACAACATATACATATATCAAAACATCACACTGTAGCCCTAATAATATATAATTATGTGTCATTAAAAATTTTTTTAGGGGGAGGGAGGGGGCAGGGGCAATATTTGTAACCCTAACAATATTTGTACTTCCATAATATGATGAAATAAAATAAAAAAAAAAAAAAAATTTTTTTATAAAAGACATAAAGAAAACAAACAAAGCTTTACAAAAATTATTGCCCAATGGTCTTATGAAAGAGGATGCCGAGGAACAATTATTTCCAGCCTTTAGCTCAGGACTCAGCAACTGGAGAAGAGATAGGATGGGTTTCACAGGTCGGCACTCCAGGTGCAGCCCCTGAAAACCAGGCTCTTCCCAGCCAGTCCAGACTCTATGTAGCCAGTTTGGTTGGGTCATTTGGATCAGACCCCAAGAGGTTCCTTCCTCTCTATTGGCAGTGGCCCTGCTGAGGTCCTCCCATCTTCAGGGGTCGAGGTCATTCTTTAGAGGCTGTGGAGAGGTCCAAGGACAAACAGGTGAAAATAATGGTGGATGAAGCAGAAAGGACCTTCTCTTTAAGAGTTCTCAGGAAGAGAGAAAGTCCAGGTTGGCCTTAACCTACTAGAGTCATGTGAGTAGAGGTGGATTAACTGGGGAACGAGCTGACCCAGTTCCAACCCAAGAACTCACACCAGAATTGGCTCAGCCTTTGGATTAGCATTTCATGTTATACATTTCACAAATGATTATGTGCCAGGTGGTTTACTAGGCACTGGTGATATAAAAATAAATGATGTGAATAGAACCTCCCCAAATAGACCCTCACTCCTAGGGTCAAGGGTTCCCCTCCTCTGACCCACAGTCATGTTGACTGGGGTTCAGGGTCAGAATAGCTCTTCTCAGACAGGCAGCATTTCAGTAAAGGTGACTCAGATGCAGCAGCCCTTGAATGTCGGTCCAGTACCTCAGTTTCCCTCCATATTACCTGATTTCCCACAGGGTGCTGCCCAACACTGAAGACATATCCAGGTGGTGTCTGACCAGCACACAGTAGAAAGACAGCATCACTTTTCTTGCTCCAGGCCCTATCCTTTTATTAATTAGTTACCTCTGTATTCATCACTGTTTTCTTGGCATGTTCCTCATGTTGAATCACATTGAACAGAAAACAAAAATTTGCATCTAGTAACCTTACCCAAGAAGGAATTTTGGGTGGTCTGGTATAATGTATTCTTATGTAACTCATAATGCTTCCTTTTCTAGCTGCTTATAAGACATCCCATTAATAATCATTCTCTAGCAAGATGCTTGATATGGAGTTCCATAGTCTATAATTGGTGAGCTTCATTTTTGTAAATGAAAAGTATATTTTCCTGTCTTTGCCTTTGGGAAATTCTCCCTTTCTCTAAATCAGGGTCCACGATTTTGCCATCTTAGCTATGTATTCTCTCAGGACCTGGAACGTGATTTGTTGAAGCCAGGAGATTTAAATTTATTTAGAGCAAACTGAGTTTTCTCTTACATTATTTTTACCTATTATATTCACTTCCTAGGCCCCTGTACCAAAGTACCACAAACTGGCATGGCTTGAGACAACAGAAATTTATTCTCTCACAGTTCTGGGGACTAGAAGTCCCAAATCAAGGTGTTGACAGGGTCAGGCCTTCCCTGAAGCCTCTAGGAAATCCTTCCGTGCCACTCCCAGCTCCTGGTAGCCCCTGTATTCTTTGGCTTGCAGGTGCATCACTCCCATCTCTTTCCATTGTCCCATGCCATCTTCTCCCTGTATGTCCATGTGTCTTCACATGGCCTTCTCCCTGCATCTGTGTTCTCTTCTTATAAGGACACCAGTCATATTGGATTAGGGCCCACTCTGAGAAAGACCTCATCTTCACTTGACTACAGTCACTTGAATACGGTCTACAAAGACCGTATTTCCAAATAAGGTCACATTCACAGGTATCATGGCTTAGGACCTCATATATCGTTTGGGGACACAATTCAATCCATATGACTATTGGAGGTAAAAGGTTAGCACCAGGCCTGGGTGATGCAAGCTTGCCCAAGTATGACCTAGTTTTTCCACAGCACTGTTCCTTGAAAACAACAGAGTTAAGACAAATGGTAAATGTCATGTCTGCCTCATTTGTGGTGTGCATTGGTGAAGCTGTGAGTTGACTATCTAAGTAGGATGACATAACAGATTGGTGGGAGAAAGGAGCTGTGTCTTCTGTGTGTCAAGGCGACCCCCACACACCTTGACTGTCATCCCTGGGACATCCCTGAGGGGACGAAGGGGCAAAGGGAGCTGCTGTGTCTCCTGCTCCTTCAAGCCTACTTGTGTCCTGAGTCTGGGTGCCAGCTGAAACCCACAACCACAGCGTTGTGCCGCACCTACCCTGGTCTGAGTTCCTTCTCTTCAACCTTCTGAAGCCCCGTTTCAGCCTGAACACTGCCCTGTACAAAGAAGGCTGAAGCAAAACACTCAGCCATGCGCTGACATCGCATCAAATGCCCCAGCAGCGAGTTCCACCCCTTCCTTATCGTCTGGCTCTGACTGTCACAAAAATAAAAAGCAAAACCAAACGAACAAACAAAACGCTCTTTTGTGTGGCCATCCTTTGGCCTGGATAATTCAAAGTCGACTCTACCCTGAGTATACCCGGAATGTAATCTCCCAGTCCTAACTGCGGATGCCTAATTGCACCCATGTCTACACCGGTGTGCGCATCTGTATCAAGTGCAGTTTTTCTCTTAAGCAGAGTTCCATCCGTGATCACACTTTTCATTTAACAGTTAAATTCAAGGCAGTGCCAAGTTCCTGCTTGCTGGGGGCAGATCGCTCTGCTTAATTAGCGCAGGGGCTCTGACCACAGGGCTGGGGAGTGGAGTCAGGGAGGCGACGGCGCGGGGCGCGGGGAGCCGGGGGGAGCCGGCCGCCCCTTCCCCTCCGCCCCAGGGAGCGGGCTGCCCTCCGACCGACGCGTAGCTCAGAGGGAACCGCACCAGCGCGGCTCTCTGCTGACCACCGGGCAGGCTCGGACAGCCGGGTCGCCCAGGCCCCCCGCCCCGCCCTCGCCCCGCCCCCGCCCTGCCGGTCTCTATGGCAACAGGCCCCGCCCCAAGGGGTGTGGCTGCCGGAGAGCAGGCGGGTCCCCTCCAGAGATGGCGATTGCTCCGCTCCTATTATCAATCTTTCTCTCTCCCCCACACCCCGCACCCGCAGGTGTCCTTTTCTAGCCTTTTCTCCGACCGGGGACAACCGCTCTGTAAAATAAGTGGTGGTGATGGGGGAGGAGAGGGAGAGGCAGGCGGGCGGCGACAGCGCTAAAACCGGAGAGCCACCGGCCGCGCCCCCGCAGCGTGGGTGCTCTCCACCGGCCCTTTCCCACCTGCAGGCACCACCGCCCTCCTGCCCGCCTGCCCTCAGGGCTCCAGCATCTGAGCCGGTGCGCCCCTGGGTGCCGGATGGTTGGAGTGTGACTCTCTCCAAGTAACATGCTCGAGGACTTCTAGAACTCAAGGCTTTAACCTGGAGGGTGATGATACTACAGGAGGCGTCTGGGCACCTTGGCAGAGAGAGGTGATCTGAGCACAGGGGAATGTGACATCATCCTCAGAACGCTGCCGTCTCCAACAGGTTACCAGAAGACAGCATTTTCCTAAGCAGCCTACATGGCACCACAACTCATGGCCACTTTCATCCCACTCTCAGAATCTTGGAAAGAACGCCAGCATGAAGCTGGGATCAAGGCACAGGCTCTTGGAGACACAGGTGACTTGCTGTATCTTCAGGTTGCTCCTTGCCTCTGTTAGCTCAATGGTAAAATGCTGCCTCATAAGGCCATTGTGCTGATTAACCAGCACAGTGTGTCAGTGCCTCAGCTCCTCGCCTGGCAAGCAGGTCTCAGGTTAGTATAACCGGAAGCAGTGTGGAGCAGTGGTGGAGAACAGGGTGGGCCCTGGGGCCAAGGATGGGTTTGGATGCCAGCTCTGCCACTGACAAGCTGGATGCCTCTAGGTAAGTAATTCAACCTCTGTATCCCTCAATTCCCTTGTCAGTATAAGGGAGATGATCAGCGTACCAACCACACAGGGCTGTGATGAGAATTAAACGCCAATCAATATAAAGAATTTGACACAGTTCCTGATACACAGTGAGCAGTCAGTACATACATTATTATTACTATTGTCGTTGTTATTACACCCACTACTACATTTATGAGTTCCTGTAGGAAAGACTAATGATTCACTTTTATTGCTGGAGCAGGTCTCATTTAAGGATGGAATAAACATTTGTTCTTTGGATGTTTGAACAGACTAATACTACACTATTCCCCAAATACAAAAAGTGAATACATGGGAGTGGGCAGAATCATGCAAAAGCAGAGGAGATGTGTCTATAATTTTATCACACCAGGCTGGACACAGCCTCTCCACCCACTTAGCGCTGGTGTCTCCCAACTGGCTTTGACACAGCTGAGAGGCTGCAGTGCTACTTTGTTGCTCTTGGTGAGTCCTCACGCTAACTCCTAATGCCAGCCCAGTCCCAGGAGGGAAGCAGGTCCATCCATGTCCTCCTGCCCTTCGTGTTTGTGAGAAAGAGACCTGGTACTTTGTGCTGGTCAGCGGCTGGTGGAAGTCAGTCCTTGCCGGCCAGCAAGGGCTTAAAACCAGCCGCCTTCTTAAAAGATAAGAAGATAAAGGATTCCTTTTGGTCTCCTTCCTGAGTCAAAGTTTTGCCCTTTGGCATAAGTCATCGACTCTGGACAGGAGAATGGGAGGCGTCGCTTTCACGTCCTCCTCTGAATGGACACACTCTAAAGCAACACTGACTCACCTCTCAAGGGCTGGCAGTGTGTCTGGACCATGTGCCAGGAAGCCACAAGGCCACCTGAAGTCGGGGAAGGGCAGGGGCAGGAGAACAGGAACTAGACTGCAGCAGAGGGAATGCGCACAGCAGTCAGGCCTGTCCCAGTGGAATTGTGCCCGCACCTGTGAGCCCTGGTGCAGGATGAGCTGTGGTGCCAAGAGGAGCCATCCATGGCCTCTGGGCCAAGGCCAGCAGCCCTACTCTTCCTTGATAATGTCTTTCCTCCTCCTTTCTCCCTTATTCCTTTCTCCTGCCATCCTCCCCATTCTCCCTACCCACCCTTTTGTTCTCCCTTTTTTTTTTTTTTTTTTTAGAGACAGGGTCTTGTTCTGTTCTTCAGAGTGGAATGCAATGGTGTGATCATAGCTCACTGCAGCCTCAAACTCCTGGGCTTAAGCGATCCTCCCACGTCAGTCTCCCAAAGTGCTCAGATTATAGGCATGAGCCACAGCAGCCAGCAGCAAACTTTTAATTTAGCTTCTACTATTTGCACAGCACCACAAATGGCCACTATCCTTAAGGAACATATACATTCTTGAGAGAGACACAGAAATAAAATCTCAAACAATAAATTAAATCAATAAAATAATGCAATTTAATTTTCAAATAATTAATATTTAATAATTTAATTATTAAATAATAATTGTTTATCAATAAATTATTTAATATGTTTTATTTAATAATTAATTATTAAAACAATCAAACAGATATTTATTTAATAACTTATTGATAAATGATAAATTATTTATTGTTATTAATAATTACTTGTTATTTATTAATAATTAAGTATTCTATGCTTGGCCAGTCCCACCTCAGACTGGCCAAGTATGTGCATGGGTGTTGATGTTCTGTGGTAGGAGTCTGGGCTTTGGAATCAGACAATGTGAGTGTACAAATCTCAGTTCTGACACTGACAAGCTGTGTGATTTTGGCTAAGTTACACAATCTCTCTGGCCCTCCTTGTCCTCATCTGTAAATGCTGATAAAAAGAGATATACCTCATGGGGTTGTGAGGATTAAATAAGACAATGTCTGAAAGATGCTAGCACAGTGCCTGGGACATAGTAGACTCAAAAGATGTCAACTACTGTTGCTGTTGTAATTACCCAAGCCTAGGGGTCAGCAAACTTTTTCTGTAAAGGGCCAGACAGTAACCATTTTAGAGACCACGTAGGCCAATACAGTATCTGTTGCAACTATCTCATTCTATCCTAGCATGAAAGCAGCCCTAGATAGTAGGTAACAAGTGATTGTAGGTGTGTTTCAATAAAATTGTAGTTACAAATACTTAAATTTGAAATTTTATGTAATTTTCACATCTCACAGAATATTATTTTTCTTTTGACTTTTTTCCAAATCATTAGAAAAAATGTAGAAACCACTGTTAGCTCACAGGTTGTATTGGCCCACAGGCCATTGTTTGCCCATCCCAGTTCAAGCCTCCCAAAATGGCTGACACTTCTTCTTGTAGATTTTGGTTCAGAGGAAAATCTAGTTGGTGGATCCAAAATACCCTAATTCAGTGTTTGACTGACTGACATGGTTATTAACCAACCCAAGGACAACAAAAACCTCATAAAAGAAAAACAATACCTACGGTTTACTTGTACACAAGCCAAGATAAGTAAGTAAACCCTTAACCATTGGCTTATACATGAGGTATAAAATGGAAAAGATGATTAGCTTCTTTGGTGCATGATCACCTTGCGTTTTGCATGCAGAGGTAAGCAGCTGCTGACAGGTGCAGGAATTGGCTGTGTGTGTACTTTGCATCTCAGCGCTGTGCATAGAGCTCTAAAAATCATTGCAGAGGGTCACAAGCCCTCTAGGCCTTATGCACAGAAGATAGAAGAAGACAGAATGTGTGCTGAATCAAAAAAGCTGGGGAAAATGAGGGAAGGTAGGAGGAACCTGCCAGAAACAGGCTGAGTCCCACCAACGTGGAAATCAGATCACAAATGATTTAGTTGTAAAACAGTTAGGTATCCCAAGTAATGTCATGTAATTCCTAATTCCCTTCTTTCCTTTCCTTCTCCCTTACCCTCTTAAATATCTGAGGATAGAAACAGGACGTTGTGTTTTACTTTTTACTACCATCTAGGAAGATTTTTACTCTCCAGCTCCTATCATATTCCTAGAAGGGCAGAAATTCTTTCTCTAATGATGTAAAAATGCCTACCTACTCTACAACATTGCAATTGTTAAACTTGTTTCCCTTGACCCAGAAGACATGCAAGCCTTTATTATAAGGCCATTTCAAGAATCAAATCTGCTCCTCACATCTTTAAAAAACTACCTGTTATCCATGTCCAGCCATTATTATAATACTAGATAAAGGAATTTGCTTATCCAGCCTGATTGAAGCATTGAGCATTCCTCAAGGTCAGATGTCATAATGAGCCCTCTGAGTTGGTGGGGACTCTCCTCTGGGAAGAACACAGCCCAGGTACAGACATCTCCATCCTTAATAGTTTGAGTCATAGATAACCAGCTGGCTCTCTACCAAATGGCCTCTTTGTTTTAACTGCTATCTGATGAAGAAAGAAAGTCTATTACCTTAGGCTTCTTTAGAGAGGAAAAGGTGAAGCTCTGGAATCTATCTGGCATGGATGTACCCCTCATCACCTAGCGCTCTTTCCCTACCTATGAAGAAGGGCAAGCCCAAGGTCAAAGAACCTGATACTTCCTTTCATCTTTGCCCCTCACATGCCATCATTTTCCAATCCCTTGGAGAGGGGGCTTCATTTCACTTTGGTGATGCTGATAGGAAATTTAGGAGTTCTCCTGCAGCCCCAGGCCCGGATCCCAATCCACTTCCCATCTTGCCTTGGCAGGGCCTCTCCCCCAGTAACTGGAAGCAGGGAGAGACAAGACTCTCATCCTTTCATTAAATCAGAGGTATTTGAAGTTAGAAAGGACCTCAGAGATAACACAGTCCTGTAGTTTTAAAGTCATGAAATACTTTCAGTAAAGAACTTCTCCAGAGCCTGGGAGCCCTGCCAACATGCTCACATCTCTCATGTTGCCCGCCCCCCAGCACATCTCTCCAGAACCCCTGGAGTTCTGTGGACATACCCAGCCTGATCACTATTGTATAGACGAAGGAACAAAGGACTGGGAGGTGATGTGATCCTCCCATGCCATACAACTAGCAAGTGGCAAAGCCATTCGCAGAACTCAGGCCTGACTCTGAGTTCATGCCTCTCTCCATCTGCCCCACCACCCCACCCCAGGCAGACCTGGGGAATTGGGGGTCTGTGCAGGCTGTCCGGTTTTATTACAGTTATAGCAGTTCCCTCAAGACTGTCCCATAACGGAAACGACTGGCAATACAACAAGGCAAGGTCTCGCTAAGGGAGACTAGAAAACAATGGTGAGGAATAGGAAAGGCCTCTCATACCATGGCTGGTCTGCTTGAAGAGTTAATGACTTAAGAGTTTTTAAATATGCAAACGCCACAGTCAAACAGCAGGAGTTCCCAATATAGCAGAGAAACAGGAACCTACCACAAAGGATTATGGTACTAAAAGGTTAAAAATCCAGCCATCCACATGGCAAAGGGCAGGGAAAAAATAAACCACGACATCCTGTTAGAGGGGAATTCACAGAGAAGACAGACTCCCGGGAATAGCAAAGAAAAAAAAAAAAGACACAAGACATAACAGACCGAGGCTAAGTCCCAACTCTGTGCAGTTAAGAAGCTGCATATCCTTGTAATGATCTTGACAATAAAAATGCAACACTAAAACAAACATAGAAGAATAGAGGTTAAATCATTAGCAGTTGCACAGACTGCATATGAAGCCTTGTAATCCAGTCAAATTTGTGAGCAGGGTAAAGTGATAAAAGCCCACAGAGTGACTCAAAGGATCCGGTTGCTGGCATGATAGGGCCAGCATGGTTGGAAGCTTGCCCTCCCCTTCTTGTTCCATGATGGGCGTTGGTAGAATTTCCATTCTATTTTTAAAGGGCTATTAACGCTTGTTTGTTTGCCCCCAGATATGGGAGAACCCAGTCTTCATTTAAACTAGGCCATAACCTTATTCATTAGAAGAGCAGGTTTTACTTCAATTTTTCTATTTACTCTCATGGCCAGGGCTCTCCTAACAGCATCCTGGGACCTTTATCCTGTGGCCTGTGGCTCCTGCTTTGCCCTCCTGCATTCTCTCTCCACTGTTTCTGGCTTTTCAAGAATCAGTCCACTCATTATCTCAGGTCCAAATTCTGAAATAGTTCAGTTCAGAAAAGGAGGCTGCCTTTCTTTAGTCCACAGCAAAATGAATGGGCCTTCCCGAGGAACGAGGCGAGCTCCTGTCTCTCCCAGCCCCACCGTGCAAACCCGCTCCTGCTCCTTGGGCTCTCTGCTCCAGTGCTTCCTCCTCTCTGAGGCTGGCCTGGCCTCCTGGGTTAAGTGGTACCCCCTTTGTTATTTATCACTGTACACCTTCATGACCGCTGTCACAGTTTGTAAAGGCTTATTTGTTTGCTTGGTTGGAGTTGTCTCCCCCCCATCAACCTGTGAGCTCTGGGGGGAGCAGGGCCCTACCCCGACATAAACAGCGCACATGCAGTCTTGGCATGTGGCTTCCAACAGTGTGCAAGGAAGAATGACTGAGCGTCCAGCCTGCCTGGACAGTACCCCGGGCTGGCCGACAGCCTCCCTGACCAGGTACTCGTGTGAAACACTCAGAACTACTTGTTGTGATCAGATGTCAGCTGAAGATCCCTTTGAGCTCTTCTTGTAGAAGGGATCTGTTAGGAAAATGGGATAAGCAAGACCATCATCAGGAGAGTGTGGCACATGCTGTTTAATGAAAATATTCTTTTCCAGTCACTAAGGTGTGCCTTATAGGACATTTAAATGGCTATATGGTAATTGCACACATGTAAATACTGGGAGTAATAAAACAGCTTTTTAGATAGTCTCTGGTTCACTCTTGCTTTTTCACGGACTCTGAAGAGTCCTAAAAGCACAGGTAGTAACCTCCTATTGATGATATTAATAGAAGCAATGTCAGAAAGGACACCATTTACTCCTAGACTAAGGCCTTTCACAGTAGGTAAAGGTAGTCTAATTATTAAATGTTATTTATTTTAAGTAAGAGAAAAATATTTATTGCTTATGCAAATATATAATGTAAACTATGATGTAAAACTGCTTCCTTCAAATTAAGAATAGAAAAGAAAACACTACCAAACAAGAGGTTGCGTTTTACTTGTATTGCTTGGCCTTAAGTATTTGCAGTATTATTAAAGGAAAACGTTTTCAAAAATAGCCTAACAGGCCGGGCGCGGTGGCTCACGCCTATAATCCTAGCACTCTGGGAGGCCGAGGCGGGCGGATTGCTTGAGGTCAGGAGTTCAAAACCACCCTGAGCAAGAGCGAGACCCCCGTCTCTACTATAAAATAGAAAGAAATTAATTGGCCAACATATATATAGGAAAAAAAATTAGCTGGGCATGGTGGCGCATGCCTGTAGTCCCAGCTACTCGGGAGGCTGAGGCAGGAGGATTGCTTAAGCCCAGCAGTTTGAGGTTGCTGTGAGCTAGGCTGACGCCACGGCACTCACTCTAGCCTGGGCAACAAAGCGAGACTCTGTCTCAAAAAAAAAAAAAAAAAATAGCCTAACAATTCTTAGGCACAGTTTGGCAGCAATAATCTTTTGTATTTAAGCCAAATAAGAAATCATGGGTATGGCATTTGGCTTTTATTTAGGGACCCTATTTACTGCTGTAGAAAGTTAGGATGCTGTCATGCACGGACATTGTATATTACTCCAAAGTTTTGTTTTTTATTAAGATAAAGATGAACAAAGGAGATATTACCTAATAAAAATTGTGCTATTCGTTGAAGAGAAAAGAGGAAGGTAAAGAGATGAGAGAAGAGAGAGGGTGAGAATAGAACCTGGTACAGGCCACTCATTCATTTATTCATTCATTCGTTCATTCCACTTTCATGCAACAATGATGTTAATGCACTAGACACAAGGTGCTTTTACACCGAAGGGCATTCAAGGCAATGTTGTGGGGATTACATTCTTTGACAATTACAAATAAGAGGATAACTTTTTCTTAGTCAGAAGGGAATGGAAAGAAAATAACAGATTCTGACTTAAGACTGTTGTTGCCCAGTAAAAAAAAAAAAAGAAAGAAAATAACAGAAAGGCAAAAAGAGAGGGAGAGAGAGTGAGAGTGTGCAAGCTAGAGTGCTAGCTATGATAAAATCTCAGAACAATTCTATCAAAGCCAGAGTTATTTGCTAACTAGGGAGACTGAGCAGTAATCTCATATGAGGGCCCCACCCTCATGATCTTATCCAACACTAATCATCTCCCAAAGGCTCCGTCTGCAGATACTATCAAACTTAGGAGTCCAACAAATGGATTTAGGGGAGAAACAAACATTCAGTCCACGATAGGGAGCCCTTAGGTTTTCGTACTAGGTTTGTCTCTTCTGTCTCCGTGACCCCATCTCCTGACCTCCTTGCCATGACTAGAGCATCCAGACCTCTTTCTTCAGGTCACTGGACATGCTGAGATCTCACGACCCAATCACAGGACACTTAAGCACAGCAGCTCCGGTGCATGCAGTTGGAGCTATAGTTGCTACACTCTTTGGCTGCAGGCTTGCCCTCCAACAAGTCTTCTTTAAATGATTTAAAATGCTCTCATTCTAGGCCTCCAGAGAGTCCTGAGTTATTCTAGCGCCCTCTTTTGTTTAAACTTTTGTGACTTTATACATGCTTTGCCTCTGCGTGGAGTCCAGTCCTTTTCTTCACTTGTCAGAGAGTCAACTGGTCACTTCCATTGTGAAAACTCTCCTGACATCCCTTTGACCCAGGCAAGCTCTTCGTCCCTCCTTTGAGTTACTGTCAATTCTAATACATATGTCAGTTGCTGAGTATCACTCTCTGCAGTAATTGTTTTTTAAAATATCTGCCTCTCTTACTAGAGGGTGAGCTCTCAGACTTATCCATCTTTTTTATCCTTGGATATAGCAGCATCTAAATAATAAGTAAGTGCTCAGTAAACATCAGTTATTTATTTTATGAATGTTACTTTTCCCCCAAATACAGGATGGCTCGTGGCATATGAAGAAGAAGGGAACACACATTTACTGTGTACTTACTAGGTTCCAGGATCTGTGTTAAATAGCCTATTGTATTCTCAAGACAACCTTGCAAGATAAGAATTATTAGTTTGAATAAAACAGAGCCTGAAGAAACATCTTATTAGAAAAAAGAGAAGAGTACTTATCCAAAATGTCAAGGGACCTATTTGGGATTAATATTTTTGGAGCTTAGTTACCTTAAGTCTAAAAAAGCACAATAATTGAAAATGGTACTTTAACAAGTAACATGTGTATATGTATGACTGAAATTCAACATTTCAGCAGAGCTTGTACCTACCAAAACATGTTAAGTGACCGGGAACCATCCAGCTTGGTATTAACAGTAAGGGCGCCATGATGTCAGTGGCACAGCCCACCAGGTTGCAGTTGGCCCTGTCTATGTGCAGTGGATTATGCTTCTGGGACACCATGCATGCTCTGGACCTGTGCACTGGTGGGTCAGAATGTCACCACTCATATTGTTCCTTAGAGCAAAGGTTCTTCAATTATATTGGCATGATTTTTAAAAATTGGGTGCAAAATTTTTCCAAAAATAATTCCACTGTATGAATGCTTCTGGTATTTAGATGCCCAGATAAATAATCTTCTATTGCTCTGATTTTGTAGTCTCTCAGGACCAACTTCAAAAGTACTTGGAAGTCACTTTTTGGTCATCACCAATATACTCTACGTGTCTCTCCTGTCTCAAGTAAGGGCATATGTGATCTTTCACAACAGCTAATTCATTACCTTTACCTCCATGAACATGGGTACAGTTAGTGAGATGTGTTATGACTTGTGTCATCCCTTAATAACTTTGGTGACCAGTACCCGGTGAAACTGAGAACTGGCAAACCTTCCCTAGAAACCATGTGTTAATTGGCTGGATTGTCAACTTGCTTCTGAGTATTGCTTGAAGGACAGACTCACACACACAAAAGCTACTGCCGCCACCACCTTAAGGCCTACTCTTACACACCAGTTAGATGAAGGGAGGAGCAGAAGGACAAATAAATAAGAAAGCCCAACTTTCAGGGACGGTTATCTGGGAGGAAAGAGGTTCAGGTTCATGTGGACTAAAAAAGCTGAGCTTTGGTCCACCTAGACCCAGAACTGGCCTTGAGGTCACGCCACTGCCACTCCTACAATGGCAAGTCACCTGCTACATCCTTCAAGAGAGAAGGTTTTGGATGATGGGGAAAGGTGTAAATCACATAGGGAGGGAGTTGGATAACAAACTACTGATGGACCCCTGGTTTTTTAAAAAAGAGATAAAGTCAGGTTTCAATATTTGTAAGACCATTCATAAATGTCCTGATAACTATGATTTTATTGCTTAATAATGTAGAAAGTATGTATGTATCTACATAACTGCCACACATCCATGGGTCTGTATATTTGTATTTTTGCATTGCATATACTTTGAGTCTTAACTTACTCTGTCTTTTTAATATGCACACGCCTAAGTAACTTAGAACCATATACATTGGCCTTAAAGGTATATTAGTTCTAAAAGAAACCAAACCACCAATTAATCATCAATTAATCAAAAATGCTAGCTGGGTGCAGTGGTTCACACCTGTAATCCCAGTGACTCAGGAGGCTGAGACAGGAGGATCACTTGAGCCCAGGAGTTTGAGGCTGTAGTGAGCTATGATCACACCACTGCACTCCAGCCTGGGTGACAGAGCAAGATCCCATCTCTTTAAAAAAAAAAAAAAAAAGCTTATTGAATGCCTACTACAATGTGGTTATAACATGGTGCCAAAGAAAAGTTAGATGAAATATATTTAAGAGTCAAGGGACAAGTTAAATTCTAATCTTCCATAACCCAGCCCCTCCCCCCCAAATTAAATCAGCAAGCAGAAGGGAGAACCAGATCTAGCCAATTTTCAGTTCCATTAGTTTCCTCAAACACTGGTGAGAAAGGACAATGTAACATTCTAGATGCTATAAGTTTACAGTGATGTTTAAGGCACAATCCTCAGACTCAAAGAACTTGCCATCAAAAACAAATAAATAAATTGCTATGTAGAGGAGAACCTTCTCCACAAGAAAAATCCAGAGCAGGTTGCTGTAGAGTAGAAAGGAAGATTAAGGACAACTACTTCTGTCTGTTAAAAAATGGATCAGGGACGGAAGCGGTGGCTCATGCCTATAATCCTAGCATTCTGGGAGGCCGAGGCGGGAGGATTGCTTGAGTTTAGGAGTTGGAGACCAGCCTGAGCAAGAGCGAGACCCTGTCTCTACTAAAAATAGAAAAATCAGCTAGACGTGGTGGCATGTGCCTGTAGTCCCAGCTACTTGGGAGGCTGAGGCAGGAGGATTGCTTGAGCCCAGGAGTTTGAGGTTGCTGTGAGCTAGGCTGATGCCACAGCACTCTACTCAGGGCAACGGAGTGAGACTCTTATTTCAAAAAAAAAAAAAATGGATTGGAAAATGTTCTGGAATTGTTGTGCAGTAGCATTTGAGAGGGCTTCAAAGGGTTTCTGGGACTTAGAACAGTGAAGGTGAGCAGGTGACAAGTAGACAGGTAAGGTGTTAGGTGTTTCCAAGCAGAAAGAGCCAATTTTCATGGATAGGCACACAGGGAATGAAGTATGGGGTGCTGTCATGGAGTGAACAGCCTAGTTTTCCATGGTATAAGGTACAAGATGGGAATAAATAGAGGAAAAGACTGGAACACTAAATAGGCAGCCTACGTGAGAGCTCAGTGGTGGCACTTGTCATAGAAAAGTGGCTCTGGGAGGAGCAGCAGAGGAGGTCTGTGTGCTTGGAGGTGGAACTGGGCACTATAAGGGGTGAGAATTGGAGAGAGAAGGTGGCCATGAGCTGAGTTCGATTATGGACATGTCAAAGGGGTGATGCTTGTGGAACAGCCACGTGGAAAGGTCAAGCAGCTGTTGAATTCATGGTTCCAGGCTCAGAAGAAAGGTCTGGGTATTAAACCAAGATTTGAGCTATAGGTGTAGAAGAAATCATCACAATAAGCACTGACTATTGACCAGGCATAGGACATAACGCTTTCCTTGCATTTTCTCTTTAACCCTTTCAACAGCCATATGAAATAGATAACTGTTACTATCCCCATTTTACAGACTATGGCTCTAACTAAGCCACAGGGACATTCAGTAACCTGCCTACGGTCACGAAGGGCCCATATACTCTAATTTCCAAAACTTTCGTGTCTGTGATCTGCCATAGAACCACGGTTTATGTCACAGTCCAGTATAGACATATATATTTCACTGAAACAAAGGTTGCATGAGATTACCCTTAGCCCCATACCCTCTGCCATTTTCTATCTTATTCTGTTTCATTTTTTAAATAGGCTGGTTGCAACTCCCTAACTTGATTCACAACCGTCATGAAACCTGCAGTTCGAGAATCACTGTTGAACACCCTTTTGCCTCTCACCCATGAATGGGGTGATCCTAGTAGGACTGCAAAGATGGGTAGACATGCAAGTGAAGTCCCTTTGGGGTGATTTTACATCTTTTTTTGTTTGTTTGTTTGTTTTTAGAAAGTCTCACTCTGTTGCCTAGGCTAGAGTGCCATGGCATCATCATAGCTCACTGCAACCTCAAACGCCTAGGCTCAAGTGATTCTCCTGCCTCAGCCTCTCAAGTAGCTGAGACTACAGGCTCTCACCACCACGCCCGACTAATTTTTCCTATTTTTGGTAGAGACAGGGTCTCATCTTGCTCTGGCTGGTCTTGAACTCCTAAACTCAAGCAATCCTCCCAATTCGGCCTTCTAGAGTGCTAGGATTACAGGCATGAGCCATTGCGCTCAGCCTGATTTTACATCTTAAGTATTACATGATAGAATCTCTTCACCAAATCATGCCCCAGGGGCACGTCTGTGGACGCTCCCTCTTCAGCAGTGACTCATTTACAACTGTCAGGAGCATTTATGAGGATTGAAGCCATTTCTGCTGCCAAGTTTTCCCACTGCATGGCGCAGGAAAAGATGCAGATGCACTCTGGAGAATTTTAAAGTCACTAGATCTATAACTGCTAGAGTGTTCCATGGCAGGAGGGTCTGGGCACACAGCCCAAAGCTACCAGCTCTGTGCCTGCCTCCTCCGTAGAGCCCTGCAGACAGTGACTGCAGCAGGAAATCATACCTTGAGGCGGAAGTTATAGAATATGACATTTAACACCTTGCGCAGCAAGGTATGGTTTTGCCGGCAGGATTTTTGGAATTCACCCCCAAAATATACCACAGACTTGGAATGTATGCATTCGTCCTCTCTTCTACTTCATAGGAAGAGGGGAAATGTTCCTTTTCACCAAAATTGACCCTTCCTGAGTGGTCCACCACCTCCCCGCCACCTCCAGGCCTCACTCCCTCAACTACCCCTTTCCTCTTTACCCCCATCTCCTCCTTTCCCAGGGGTTCCTTCTCTTCTGACTTCAAATGCACATTGGTATGCTCTAAAAAGAGCCCCTCCGCATGAAGGACTTTTGGGGGTGATGTACTTGGTTCTATCTTGACAGTGATTGTGGTTACACAATGCTATGCATTTGTCAAAACTCAGAATTGAACACTAGAAAGAGTGAATCTGACTTATGTAAATGATATCTCAAAAAAACATGATTTTCAAATAAATGCCCCCCCCCCCCAGCCCTTTTTCAATCCTGCTGCCCTGTGGCTATCGTCGTTTTTCCTTCTTTCCTTTCCTTGGCACTTTTCTCTTCCCAATGTCTTTATTTTAGCTGAAACTAAACTCTTCCCCCCTGCTGGCCCTCGCCCATTCTCAGCCTGTTCTCCCCCCACCTTCCTGTGGCCCGTGGTGTGGTAACCTTGTACCTTCTATGGGAATCTCTCTTCTTCTTTAGCTTTGGAGGTAGAGAACGTCACCGTTTCTCCAGTTCTTTAACTGCTTCTCAGACTCATTCTTAGCAATCCTCTAACTGGGAATTTGCCAACACATCAGCCATTGCTCTTCTACATTCGCTCACTTGGAGACTGCACCCACCCCCGTGGAGTGGAGGGCTGCCTGAGTGCACCTGACTCCCAGATCCATGTCTGGAGTTTCCAGTGGCCCAGTGGACGTCTCCACTGGGCTCTGGCACCTCTTCAAATTCAGCACCTGCAGCCCTGAATCTCCCCCTCCCGCCTTGGCCAGCTACTCCCACTGCTGTAGATGGCCTCACCTCTGGTCCTTCTCCCAGGCCAGAAACCCTTAGGCCACCCGACACTCAGCCCCATAGTCAATCACAACGATCAAAGGAAGCAGAATATGTGGAAATGCTCCGAGAACTGCCATGTTCTAGACTTAACAAATCTTCCTTTGAAAAACTCCAATTTTACCTTCTTTTCTCCATCCCTTACCCCCAGCCTTTAGCCCCCTCCACTCCTTCCCAAGCACACTGCATTCTGCTGTCAGTCCATCTCTACCAAACTACCTTTTCCTCTCACTGTTGCTTGAGACTCTCTAAAGGGGCCTGTTATGAATTGAGTTGTGTCCCCCATCCTCCAAAAAGATATGCTAAGTTCTCCCAGTACCTCAGAATATGACTTTATTTGGAAACACAGGCTGAGTATCCCTTATCCGAAATGCTTGACACCAGAAGTGTTTCAGATTTTGGATTTTTTTATATTTTGGAACATTTTCAGACACTGGTTGAGCATCCAGATCCAAAATATCTGAAATCATTGCAGTGTCCTGTTGGTGCTCAAAAAGCTTCAGATTTTGGAGCATTTCAGATTTCAGATTTTCGGGTTTGTACAGTGTACAGTGTAGGTCTTCACAGAGGCAATCAAGTTAAAATGAAGCCATTAGGCTGGGCCCTAATCCAATATGACTGATGCCCTCATGAAAAGGGGAAATTTGGACACAGAGACAAGCATGGTGAGAAGACAATGTGAAGACACAGGATAACACCATCGATAAGCCAAGGAATGCCTAGTGCTAGGACAGAGGCCTGGAACAGATTCTCCCCTGCAGCCCTCACCCTTCCCAGGGCCTAGGCAGTATGTGTTTCTAGGTCCGCACTGAGGATCTTCTCTGATTTGGCCCCATCTCCTTGTTCAACCTCAGTTCTCATGACTTCCCTCTCTAGACTTCTGGTCAGTCCATCCTGCAGTCAGACATGTCTCCCCATCAATCCTCCCCCTGGAATATGGCTCCGTACCTCGGCTTGGGGTGTTCCCATTGGCTTATCATGCCCTTCCCACTTCTCTCGTCCATCAAAATCTTGCATATTCTTTAAGCCCTAACTTTAGTCCCTCTTCCTCTATTATATTCTCTGATTTTTCAGCCTATGGTTTTCTGTCTCTTCTCTGAACCATCATTGCACTTACTGTCTGTGTCATTTAAGTTGACACTTGATCATGTCTTCTTCCCACAGTTCCCTCGTGGTGCCTTGTGGACACTCTTGGGTCTACAGTTAAACTGTAAGTGACTAATCTCTATTGAAACTCACTTTTCCAGATATCTTCTAGGATTTGTTTTCTCAAAAACATCCTTTCATCTAGAGCATCTCACGATTCTTTTATTCTTATATTCTTTTTTCATATGTCATCCAATCAAGTATTACTGAGCATTTGTGTTAGTGAGAAGAATGTCCTAGATATGAGTCCTGCCTCCCCTTTTACTAGAAAAGTCACTCGACTTCTTGGGACCTTAGTTTGGGTACCTCTAAAATGTTACTTCTCAGATTCGTTGTAAAGATAAAATGGAATTATTTATATGAAAATGATTTTTAAAAGGTAAAGGTTTGCTCAAACGTGAAGTTAAATCACTACCACGATCTCAGTGCCAACCAAGTGAGCTGGTTCTTCTAGATTTGTGCCAGTGAGGCCAATAAATTTCATGACTAATAAGTAGTGGTAGGAGGAGTACAGACAACTACAAAGCACATCCTGGTAGGTTGAGAGGGTTATCTTCCTAACTAAAAGATAGATAGCATACTCTATCACTTCAGTCTAATTAGGTATGCAGCATCCTGGCCTTCGGAGAAATCAGCGACAGTCCCTAACATAACCAGCTCTGGTGCAGCACTCCACAGGGTAATACATTATGCCCACGCCAAGTGTTTAATGTTTGGTATGGTGTTTTTTTTTTTATTTTTGTTTTTTTTTTGTAATTGAATTCTATTTTTCTTTTGAAGACTGAAAGTTAACCATGGATTGTTATATGTACCTGCACTGCAGAAAACAAGTCCACCTCTGTCGGTTTAGAATCTCAACATAGTTCATCCCATGAGCATCAAATGAATCAAGGAGTCAAATCAAGGAGTCAAAACCTCGCCACTAGGCCGGGCGCGGAGGCTCACGCCTGTAATCCTAGCACTCTGGGAGGCCGAGGCGGGCGGATTGCTCAAGGTCGGGAGTTCGAAACCAGCCTGAGCGAAACCCTGTCTCTACCAAAAATAGAAAGAAATTAATTGACCAACTAAAAAATATATATACAAAAAATTAGTCGGGCATGGTGGCACATGCCTGTAGTCTCAGCTATTTGGGAGGCTGAGGCAGTAGGATCGCTGAGCCCAGGAGTTTGAGGTTGCTGTGAGCCAGGCTGATGCCACGGCACTCACTCTAGCCTGGGCAACAAAGTGAGACTCTGTCTCAAAAAAAAAAAAAAAACCTTGCCACTAATCTCAAATGAAGACAGAATTTAGTAGTATATGCAGAGTCAATACATTTGGTAAATATTCACATCCTGAAATCACCAAACTATAAAAATGAATTTAAACCTTTTTTTTAAGTTCTATTTTAAAGGGGTTATATTAACTTTTTTCTTTTACTTCACTTTTGGTATTTGTTCCACAAACTTTATTCCTTGGCCAATGATTTTGAGTGAGTCAAGAAGGGATCATTTTAAGTTGTGGCTGCCAAACATATTGAGACCATAAATACTGCAGCAGTCATCATGTGCAAAATTCAGAGAGCTGGGCCCTAGGTCTCTAGGGACTGGAAAATAGATCTAGGACACAGGCAGGAGGCCTGGGTATCTTATGTACCTCTCTCTGGTCTGCTTGTGAACTCCTGTCCCCCTGAGCAGCCATCAATAGATACTAGCTTGAATGGCTGAATACGGAAGATTGGCGACTAAACTACTCACAGAGATAGCAAGACCTGGTGGCACTTTGATGAATGCATTTATCCAAGGCACTTGATGAAAAGGATATGGCTTAGGAAAAAATACCTAACAAAAGAAATCTATTTAGTTCTATCTAGGTTTAGTTTTAGCGTGGAGCATCCTGTGTGGAATAAGCCCCCCAAAGATGCCAAGAATACTTTGTACCGCATCACAAATGAAAACCAGCTCCCATGCAGATGGAATTCAGAATTTCAGGACCCCACAAATCTGTCTTCCTTCTATGACAGAAACTGCTTTAACTATTTCAAGCAAATTCTTAATAATTATTTTCCATTCTTGATATTTAAAGGCTTTTTAGAACTTGATCTGTCATGGACACTTACTAAAAATTCAGAACCTCTGTTTAAGCAAAACAATATATGTGGGCTACAAGTAAAATCCTTATAGAGGAAATTCATGAGAAACCCATTTCTTTTTTTGTCTTTTAATGAAATTGTGCTAAAGATGAATAAAACATACCTCGTTTAGGGTCTATGGCTAAAGCAGCAATGTTAGAGTAAATGTCACAAGAAAAACAGCGTTTTTGCACAAGGTCCCTACACACGTACCTCCTTCCCACCTCTTCTCTTTCCAGGCTCCTGGATCTTTTCATGTTGTTTGGTGGGTGGTTTGGCATCTCTGAGTGGGTTGTAGCCTTCAGGTATCAATTACTTTGTACTTCAGGTTTCTAGATTGAGATGTTTGTGGTGGGTGTGCAGAAGAATAAAGGATACTCAAAGGGTAATTGCTACTTGATGACAGAAATAGGGAAAAACAGCAAAAAGATTGCAGTCAGCCTCTGCTCACCCTTCCTCTAAACGAATGGCACCTGGTCATTTGATTGTACATGACTGTGTGACTGCCCTGTAACCTGGGGCAAAAGAGAGCATTTATCATTTAAGGCTCATCTGTTGAACAGTTCCTGGACGAAGCATTGTTTTCATAAAATGGAAACAGCTTTATGAAAAAGAATTCTGTTTAATGATGGCAGGAAGCTAGAGACCACGTTCTGTAACCGTTAAATTTAGTTTTGATCACTGGCTTCGTGACTCACTAAGATTCAGAAGTGAAAGATACCAAGTTATTTGTTTTCTGCAGCAATCAAGATGCTAGCTAACATGCAGAATACACTTTGTGAAACTGTATGGATTGAGTGTAATGTTTTAGCCAGCCACACTTAGTTTTTCTCCCCAGAGGACTTCTCATCTCAGCCATTGACACGTGAGGTCAAGCGGCTGAGGACCTATGTTCTAGAGATCGGAGGGAGTACTGAGTGTATGGCTAAGATTTGAGTTATGAAGAAAATGGGGTGATAAGGATGATTCAAACTTAGGACAGAAAGGAAGGGGTGTCAGACGGAGCATCCATGATTGACGTGGGTGTCAAGGTTTAAGGATCGAGAGGAGCTGATGCCGTGGCTTTCAGCCCTTTTGGGAACCCTTTTATCCACTTTTCTGTGGGTGACTTCTCATTAGCCATACTAAATAAATGAGTATCCAAAAATATATGTTTACATTGCATAAGAGGTACACTTTTATAATCTCTTTCTTTGACTAACATGGTAAGTATTTTGCTTTCCATAAGCAGAATCCAATGTATGGAGAGATCGGAGGAAGCCCTGGACATAACACTGAACAATAACGGAGAGCCAGTTGCCCCAAATGTGCAA
This sequence comes from Mirza zaza, assembly GCA_008750895.1. Lineage (NCBI taxonomy): Eukaryota > Metazoa > Chordata > Mammalia > Primates > Cheirogaleidae > Mirza > Mirza zaza. The sequence continues at coordinate 13,440 of VSMD01012232.1, read as the reverse complement.
GGAGATAATTCACCCAATACTGAGATTACTACGCACTGAGTAGCCTTTGCTGTTGCTAAGTCAAATTGTATTGTAATCTTGAATTATTTAAAAAAAAGGAGGAGGGATCAGACCTGATCCCAAGCTTCCCATCGTTTGAGTATCCTGCGAGTTCCTGCCCTTTCCCTCCCCCCAACCTACGCTTCTTCTAATTCAAGATTTTAATTCCCATCAGAATCATAACTAAGGCAGACTGCCCAGCTAAAAAGACAGACGTGCACCCTCCATTGTGTCCAGGAGTCAAGTGTATGGCTCACACGCTAACAAGATGCAAATCCCATTCAATGAGGCTAATGCCTTTTTTATCCTTAACCAAAGGCGCAGAAAACTCACTCTATTTGGTGGTTTTATAATATACCTTTGACACCACTGCTGGACGTGCAACACTAATTTAAATAAATTGCATGTAGTCAGCAAAACAGACAGCTCTGTGCTGATGTAGTCTGAGAGGCTATTTTCATGATTAAAGAGGCGACCTGATCTCATCCTCTTAATTAAGGCAAAGCTCAGGATATCTACCATTTACCCTCCAGCAATGTTCCTATTCTGGGTTATACTGGTGCTGCCCGGGGCCACTGCTGAACGGCCTGGGAGCTGGGGGAGGAACGTTATAGCAATAGAGCCCTGCACCAAATAGGAGTCTTGGGGTCAGTAACAAATGCCACTTCACCCAGGTCATACTGACAGCCAAGAACACACCTTTCACTGCCAAAGGAAGCAACTCTCAGCTCACGGGGCCACCTTGATTCTCTCAGAAAGTGAGTGTAGGTGAACCACTGAAGAAGGTCCTACGCAGCCGTTGATTTGAGGAAATAGGTAAGCAGATGGGAGAAGGATGCTCACTAATGTCTAAAGGCACCACCAAGGCTTGAAAATTGCTTCAGGGCTTATGACTGCCTTTTACCTTATTGTACTTTCCACATCATAAAGCAAAGGGCTCCAAACAAAATATTTACTCAATAAATCCTTGTTGGCTGGCAGACTGGAATATGGGCTTGAAAAACATCTTTCCTTCCTTCTACTTGATTGGGCAGAATAATCTAAAACAAAACTTGTTCTAATTATTCACACTTTTGATCTTATATTAGATCTCTCTTTTCAGGACTCATAATCTGAGAGACTTTCCATTTTGTTTGCTTCCTGGTCCTCAAAGTCATCACCCTTGAAGGCGAACAATAAAAGTCCTAAAATGCTAATCCTGAACCTAATGAGAGATAAGCAGGTCAGCAACACTTCATGCCTCTCTTGGTATTTTAGGTTAAATCGATGACTACATTTAATCTAAAAAAGGCATCCCTCAAACAGCAGACATTCTGCAACTTGAAAAACATTTACGCTGAGGAGACGGTGATTTAAAAGGCTAATCACCTCCCGGAACTCCAGTTGCTTCCAGCATATTTCTACAAATTGCTCTGGTTTCTGGTTCCAGAAGTCGGCCTGTCTTAGGTTGATTCATTTTACTGCAGTTAACGTTGGAAGCAAAACCTATATCCACAGCTTCTATGTGAGCACTTCTAAACTGTCATAAGTTAATAAAGATGCTAACAAATACGGTGGTTTTGTTAGACTCCAGAACACGTTCTAATCTTGCTGGCCAGCCCTTCTCCATAAACAAATATCTAGACATACAATAAGTTATGAAAAAGGAGAATATTAAAAATCCTAGGTAGGCCGGACGCGGTGGCTCACCCCAGTAATCCTAGCACTCTGGGAGGCCGAGACGGACAATCGCGCAAGGTCCGGAGTTCGAAACCAGCCTGAGCAAGAGTGAGATCCCGTCTCTACTAAAAATACAAAGAATTAATTGGCCAACTAAAAATACATAGAAAAAATTAGCCAGGCATGGGAGAGCATGTCTGTAGTCCCAGCTACTGAGGAGGATGAGGCAGGAGGATCCCTTGAGCCCAAGAGTTTGAGGTTGCTGTGAGCTAGGCTGATGCCATGGCACTCTAGCCCAGGCAACAAAGTGAGACTCTGTCTCAAAAAAAAAAAAAAAAAAATCCCAGGTAAAGGATATTTCTGTTCAAGGATTAAGATGAGATTCAAAGGCAGGATATGCAAAAATAACAGTTTTACATAGTAAGAAACCAGTATTAGTAAGACAAAACACCAAAAAAAGCTCAGTTTCTGAGACTGAATATCCACAAAACTCTCAAAAATGACATAAAAGCTAAATGGCTTAGTAAACAGTGGCTCAGTGTCATGAGATTTAATCCCCTTATTTGCTCTCTACTTTTTATCTCAATGGTTGTACCTGCCAATTCTTTGAACTCTAGACCGAATACTATCCATATCAAGAGGCTTATTTTTTTCCAGAGAAAATAATAATCTCACAGATGACTTGCAGGGACTTCTTCAGACCTGCCAACTACCAGGTCAGTATTAAGGTCTAACACATAACAGTATAAGAAATAATGCTGGTGACAGAATACCTCAGCCTTTGCCTCAAGCTTTTAAAGAAAACATTCTTAGAAAGGCCTGTCAAACAGACATCCTGGAAGATATTTTCTCAGGAAACCCAAAAGGAAAATCGTCATTGTTCCTGTCTTGATCATTAGCAGCAGCATTAAAAGCATCTCATCAGTACCTGTCAGCATAAACTTCAAGCATTTGTACAAGCCAAGCTAAAGTTGTCTTTCAGGAATTTATAATCCAAGATGGATTTGGTGTAAACCAAGCAGTGTCATTTTTAGTGGAGTGGTGAGAGAAGGAGAAAGTTCTAATAATGCTACCTCCCCAGGATTTCAGGATATCATTTTCAAATTTTCCTTGGGCATTACTATATTACCTAGTTGGTTTATCCCCATTGAATAGGCCAACTTCTCATCAAGCAGTAGTACTTGGAGAGGTGGTGAGTTATTGCTGCTTGGAAAAGGCTAAATAAACAGATCACTCCTAACTCATAAAGTAACCATCTAGCCTCTTTGAGAGCAGTCAATAGACAGAAATTCAAAGAATAGAATTCAATTCAAGGGAAGACCAAAGAAAGGGTCAAAGCATACAATGTTATTTCTCAGAGAGACTCTCTAACCCATTTATATTTAGTATTTTATAAGAATGCCCCACCACTTGTACTTCAATATGAAGCAGAGATAACAAGCTGACCAAACAGAAAGCCATGCAAGTCAGCATTAAAATGATGATGCAACAAAAATAATTCAAGATGTAGATGCCACATTTATTTTTGACAAATACAATGGAATTTCCAATGGAGGATTTAATAGGCATAGAATTTTCCAGGAAAATAAAGGCAGGAATTGGAAAAATGTTCTCAGAGAATACTGATAAAGGATAATTACCTAAATATGCCTTGGCAGTGATGGTATCCTAGATTCCACCACCTGGAATACAGCCATAGTAGGTACCCAAATGGGATCATATCCAAAAGGGTAGAAAGAAAAGGGAGGCTCCTAGAAAAAGAATGTATTAATATGAGGGTAAGTGAGATCTGGTGTTAATCATTCAGTATCCAGCCAGAACATGACCAGATTATCTCACCTGGGCAGTGTAGACAGTCCTGCCCACATCAACCAAATCCAAATTTACCCTAAGGCATGAAGGAGGTGGAGTGTTTTTCTTTGTAATTGATCTTTAATTGTTTTATGAACCTAAGGTTGAACAGAAAGGAAATGTAATGTGCATCATAAAGAATTTAACCAAATACTTTATGTCTTTGGTTAAGGTTGGCATTCTGAATCACCCCCTGCTCTTTTGTTTCCTTGAGCTGAAGGGCAGGTACAAGCTCTGCCAAGGATGAAATGAAGTGGAAATCTGAGTGGCAAGGTCAGGTAGCCCTGGGAACCAGCAGACCGTGCACAACATCTCCTCCCACCCCCTGGTAAAGGAACCCTGAACACAAACTGTCATGCAGCAAACCTGTAACTATATGCCAAAAATGTTGATGTAAAATTTAATCTCCATTTTAAAAGAAAATAGGCTAAAAGTTGCTCAATTAAAAAAGGCAGAGATGTGTACACCCCTTAAAGAACAACCTGCATTACCTTAGAGGCTAACCTAATCTTTGGATGTCTGGAATCCTAAATGCTCTAAAATTAACTATTTAAAAAGTGTTTGAATCTAAAGCTGCCTCTGTGCCCAAAATTAAAGCTGCCGACTTCCTGGGGTTGGGGGGAGGGGAGCGTGGGAGTTGGGGGGAGGCTGAAGGCGCATAGAAGAAAAAATCAGTTGCTCTATGGGGTTGAATTACAAGTAGGGACGAATTTGGGGGGCGTAGAATGCTTTGGATCTAGCAGGCCTTTAGTGAGACAAACCTTCCACCCACCCCCAGCCTTTTATCTAGTTAGTCAGCAGCACGCAGTTTTCAACACCGGGCAAGCGTTTCCAGAATAAATACATCAATCAAAAAGGAGCCCTGCAAACCCTCAAACATCAACATCTCCCTCCTCTAATAAGCCAGAACCGCAGTATGTACTTGGGTAGAGGACTAGAGGGAAGACGGCTAACAAGAAGTAGCTGGTTTTAGGAAAAGGACCAAATTTGAAAAGAAAAGAAAAGCTAAAAAGAAAAAGACGAGGAAGCCCATCTTGTCCAAATTATTACAGCTACCGCTTTGAGATCGCAGAGTATCTTTCTGTCCTCAGTGCAAAAGGACTGCAGGAGCGCGGACTGCGCAAGCTTTCCGCGGGTCGCCGGGGACCCCGCTGGCCGGGCCGCGGGCGACGCACGGTCCCGGCCCAGCCCCGCCGCCGCCGCCAGCTCCGCCCGCGCGCACCGGGCCGGCCGCCACCGCGCCGCGGGCGCCGGAAGCCGGTTCCCGGCAGGCCTCCCGCACACCTCGGCCCGCCCGACCTGGCCGGAGAGGGGGGTTCCAGGTGCTCAGCCCCTGCGCCGCAGCCCCGGGGCTTACTTACTGCGACTCGGCGCCCGGCGTCGCCCGGCGTCGCTGCCCCCCAGCAAGGGCCGCGGCCGCGGGCTCACGACATCGGGCGGCGGGCGGGCGACCCGGGCCTCCGCGCCGCGCCCCTCCGCCTCCAGCTTCCGCCCCGCAGCCGCGCCGGGGCCGCCAGGTGCGACCTGCAGGCGGCTCTGCCGTGCGCACGGACGCCCGCCGAGCGCTCGGCTCAGGGAGTCGGCGCAGACGCGAGGGGCACCGTCTGCCTCCTGGCTGGGCTCCCAGGGGCCTCCGCCGGGTGTCCGAGGTTCCCAAAGGCTCCCCGCTTGCTCATTTCCATTCCGTGCTCTGCCCCGGAGCGGGGACACATGTGTTTTCCGTGAGCCGACAGGCGGGGGCAAAGCCTGGATTAAGTGTCGCCGGGCGCTCGGCACGCCAGCCCCGCGCGGCGGCTAATCCCCGCGCGCACGGCGGCGCCCGCTTCCAGAAAGGTTCCCCGCGCGAGGACTACAGGCTCTTGCAGCCAGCCCACGGGATGGGCCAATCGCAGCACCGGGGGGCAGAGAAAGCGGGGTTGGCTCGGTTTCAGGTCCACTCCCTAGAACGCGCCCTCCTCCTCCTCAGTCCTGTAAACACAAATACACACACTGTCCCTTCAGGGAAGTGACTTCAGTTGGATGAGGCTGGGAGAGCTGGAAAGGGACAGCCTCCATTACGGGACGGTTCCTTTATTGAAAGCAAGCTCAGTTTCTGAATATGAGGGGGGGGAGGACTCTCTGCGTTCCCTTTAATAAATTCTAACAAATGAGTCAACTATGATACAGTCAGCGCTGAAAGTGACATTACTGTCTCTCTAGGTCTTATTTTTTACTCTGTAAAATAAGCTGGGGTAGGGAGTCTTCCTCCCTCCCTTCCTTCCTCCTTTTCTCTCTCTCTTCCTTCCACCTTATGAGTGCTCACTATGTGCTAGGCGCTATGCTGAGAATAGAAAGTTGGAGAAGCACCACGTCTCTACTCTCAAGGGTTTTACAGTCTGCGGTGGGGAGTGTGGGGTAGACCTACAGTTTCAGAACATGGTACAGTCACTGTGATGGAAATGTATGCCCAGACGTTATAGGAACATAGAGGCTTTAAGAGGATTTAAGTCATGCCAGACATTAAGGAAGGCCTTCCAGAGGAGCTGCATTTGAGTTTCGAAGACTGAGCAGGCATCGTGTAATGACAGCGGCCGGGGGAAGAGGGGGACTTGTGCTGGGCTGCAGGAGGTGGGAGCGAAGGTGAGAGATGTGGTTATTGGTTATCCAGGGTGGCAGAGAGTCAGATGATGAAGGGCTTGCCTGAGAAACAGGGGGATTTGACCTTTGTCTGGAAGCTATCAGACCCTTTGAAGGATTTTAAGTGAGCACGTGACTTGATTAGATTTGCATGTCAGAAAGATTACTGTGGAAGGCATAGGAGAGGAGTGGAGGTGAGGGATGGAAGGAAAGATTCCAAAGGTAAGAGAGATGGAAAACCTTTAGGATTCCATGCCTGAAACCAGGGAGGGGAGCGGAGTTGTAGGCTATCTTCCTGGTTTCTGACTTGGGCAACATGGTATCAGGCGTCCTCAAACTATGGCCCTCGGGCCACATGCAGGTGTTTTTGCCCGTTTGTTTTTTTACTTCAAAATAAGATATGTGCAGTGTTCATAGGAATTTGTTCATAGTTTTTTTTAAACCATAGTCCGGCCCTCCAACGGTGTGAGGGGCAGTGAACTGGCCCCCTGTTTAAAAAGTTTGAGAACCCTTCATGGTAAGTGATGAGGGTGCCATTCACCAAGAGAAAAACCAAAGGGGAGAAGCAAGTGCTATCCAGAGAAACTATCAGTTGAATTCAGCCAAGTTGAGTTTTGAGAAAAGAAAAATAGCTCACAGCAGCCTGAGCTATGTGAGGTATGCAAAATTTATTAGGCCCAGAGAGACAGAGAAGGGACTTCAGCCATGCACTCCATGCCTGGGGGCGATTATTTAAAGTCATTTAGTTCCTGACTAGCTGTCACACTCATTATCTTCATTTTCCTGGAATTTGTGATACAAAGAACAAGATATAGCCAATCAATAGTTTATGTCATTGTAATGTAAATTCTTGGTAAACAACTTAGAAACTGAGCCTTCTTTTCCTTTAAAAACATAATTGTAACTGATGCTAATCAAAGTATACATTCAGGGCAACTTGACTCTATGCTCCCAGGTGGCAATCCTTGAGCTTGGCCCAAATAAACTCTCTACTTATATTAATTTTGCTTCAGCTTCTTCCTTTTAGGTAGACAGTTTATGGTTTCTATGGGATATACAAATGCAAATGTCCTAGCAGACAAGACAGCCACATGGGTCTGTAAGGTATTTTGGGACTTAAGGTGAAGCCTACAGGTGTACAAATTACCTCAAACTGAGTGGCTTAAACAGAAATGTCTTGCCTCACAGTCCTGGAGGTTAGGAGTCCGAGATCAGAGCGATGGGATAGCCAGGCTCCCTCTGAAGGCCACAGAGAAGGGTCTGTTCCAGGTCACTCTCCCAACTTCTAGTATTTCCTTGGCTTGCAGCAGCTAGCTCTAATCTTCCCATAGTGTTCTCCCTGTGTCTGTGTCCAAATTTCACCTTTCCACCAGTCCTATTGCATTAGGGCCCACCCTACTCCAGTGTGACCTCTTCCTAACTAATTACATCTGCCCCTCTTTCTACCTCAGATTTGGAAATTACCCTATTTCAGTCTGAGGTCCTGGGAGTTGGGACTTCAACATATGAATTTGGGGGGAGGAGAGACACAATTCGACCCATCACATTCACACAATGCGAACTGAGTTATAAGAGCAGAAGTGAGGATGGAGGTGAGGAAAAACATCAGCTTTAAGTTGGCAAAGAGAGCAGTTCTGAATGGAAACTGAGAGAAAAATGATTAGAAAAGTACAAGAGGAATGACCCACAAACAGGGAAGAGAAATATATAACAAAAGAGTGATTGGCCCAGCTCAGTGGCTCATGACTATAATCCTAGCACTTTGGGAGGCCAAGATGGGAGGATGGCTGGAGGCCAGGAGTTCAACACCAGCCTGGGTAACATAGCGAGACCCTGTCTCTACAAAAAAATTTAAAAATCAGCCAGGCATAGTAGCATACACCTGTAGTCCCAGCTACTGGGGAGGCTGAGGCAGGAGGCTCGCCTATGCCCAGGAATTTAGAGCTCTAGTGAGCTATGATTGCACCATTGCACTCTAGGCTGGGTGACAGAGCAAGATGGTCCATAAATAAATAAATAAATAGTGTTCACTGATACCATTTTCATGCATAGTATTATAAGGATTCTATTTGGATCAAGTATAAAAAAAGATCCATTGTTTTTAATTAAAAAAAAAAAGGAAAGGAGTGATTAACATTGCCAAATGCTTAAAAAGGTCAGGTAAAATGAAACTAGGAATTGTGCACAGCCTTTGGCAATCTGACAGTCATTGGGTCAAATGGGCAGACTAGTAGACGGACTAAAAAGGGCCTTGTTAGCTCCAACATTCTATGACTTTAAAATCATTATCCAGGCAACTTACTGAAGGAATGGGGTATAGTGGGCATTTGCCACATTTGAGTTCAGCCTCCTATACCAGAACCTGAAGTTTCTCAGCCTCCCTTGCAATCAAGGCTTGGAAATGTTACCTAAGCTCTAGCAAATGGATGGAATAGGCCCTAGATCTCAGTTTGGATGATAAACAAAGTAAGAAAACTGACTCTAGGGAAGCCATGTTCTGTGAGATGACAGAGCTTGGTAGAGAGCTGTGAGACACAGGGTTCTAGAGGACACTACGCTAACATCCTATATGCAATGTACATGATGTATCGCCCAGAGGAGCAGTACTAGAGCTCATTCTGGAACCATCTGGAGGTATAATTTAAATGTTGTTCTCAGCTGTGTAGTCTACAAGCCTGACTCTGTGTATCTTGGAGACTTTCTGAGCTACTTAATATTATTTTTATAACAGTTTTATTAAGATATAGTTCACATACTATAAAATTCATCCACTTAAAGTGTACAGTGGTTTTTAGTATATTCACAAGGCTGTTATAAACACCACCACTATCTAATTCCAGAACATTTTCATCCTTCAAAACGAAGCCTGGTACACGCTAGTCATTCCCCATTCTCCCCTCCCCCCAGCCCCTGACAACCAAGAATCTACTTTCTGTCTCTATGGATTTGCCTATTCCGGACATTTCATATAAATGAAATCATATAATAGGTGTGGCTTTTTGTGTCTGGATTCTTTCACTTGGCAAAATTTTTTTCAAAGTTTATCCATGTATCATGTATCTAAGCATGTATCAGTGCTTCATTACTTTTTGTTGCCAAATAGTATTACATTGCATGAATATTTCACATTTTGTGAAATATTGATGAATTTTTGTCATTAATGAACTTTTAGATTGTTTCCAAGTTTTAGCTAGTAGGAATAATGCTGCTATGAATGTTTGCATGCAACTTTTGAGTAGGCATATATTTTCATTTCTCTTGGGGAAATCCCTAGGAGTGGAGTTATTGGATCATCCAATAATTCTCTGTTTAACATTTTGAGGAACTGCCAGACTATTTTCCAAAGCAGTTACATCATCTTACACTATCAGAAGCAATATATGAGGTTCCAGTTTCTTGGTGGGTGTAAAGTGGTATTTCATTGTGGTTTTGCTTTTCGCATTTTCCTAATGACAAATAATGTTAAATAGCTTTTCATGTGTTTATTGACCATTGGTGTATCTTCTTTGTTGAAATATCTATTGAAATCCTTTGCCCATTTTTAAAAATTTATTTTTAAAACTGTGGTTAAGTATACAAAACACAAAATTTAACATTTTGTCCATTTTTAAGTGTACAGTTCAAAGGTGTTAAGTACATTAACACAGTTGTGCAACCAACAATCTTTGCTCACTTTTACAGTGTCTTTTTAAATTTGTCTTTTATTATTAAATTCCATCATCTGGTACAAGTCCCTTATCAAGTATTTCATTTGAAAATATTTTTCTCTCATTATGTGGGTTGTCCTTTCACTTTCTTGATGGTGTCTTGATAGTCTTTAATACATTCCTTTTATGCTCAAACTAACTTGAGTAATTTCTGTTGTCAATAACTAACAACACTGACAGATGCACTGCATTCTGTTAAATACCATCCTTTTATATTTTTTTCCTATAACAACCTGTCTCATATCTTCTATCCCATATTGCCTAGAACTTTAATTTCATCTTTTTCTTAAGGCTTTTCCCATTCTACCTGAATCCCACCCAAAGCATGAATAGCCACCACTAACACAATTATGAGCATTATGGGCGCCAAGGCCCTTGGTCCCCTGAAAATTTGATGAAAATCACTGACACGAGGCATACTGGTTAACAGGAGAAAAGGCATACAAATTTATTTAATGTGCATACATGGGAGCCTTCAGAATGAAGATGCAAAGAAGCAGGGGAAATTGTCTACTTTTACGCTTAGGTTCAACAAAGTACGAACAGCCATGTGGAAATATGACTAGACAAAAAAGGTATGATTGAATGCTAATAGAGTGGGGAAGCCCAGCAAGGTCTGTCTGTCCAGATTCTTCTCAGCCTGAGTGTGCATTCCCTCCTTCTGGGTGTGGGGCAGGACCCTCTCTGGAATGGGGGTCTTATGAGAAGGTAGATCAGATGATTTCTTTGTGGCCAGTTTTTACACAGAATATTTTTAGGTTTTATGGCTGGTCTTTGGGGAAAGGGGTTCTGCATTCTATGAGCCACCTTGGGGAAGAGGGAGTCTAGTTTTTATGGCTAACCTAGGGAAAATGCTTCTGAGGCCTTGGTTTTGGGGTACTGTTTTCTGAGCCCCAACAATAGCTACCAGTGGTCTTTCCATTTATTTCCCACTTCTATCCTGTTCTGGCCCAGAACCCTGGAGTCTCCATGTGATGCCCTCCTCTTCTCTAGACTCCTCTTGCTCCACCCACCCACCTTTCTGCTATTGCCATAGACACAGGATCCTATGGATGAGATCAATGTCCTATTTAATCTTTGGATCATTCTTTGTGCCCAAGACAAGGCTTTGCAAAAACTTGGAGCACAGTAAATGCATATGAAATGGAATTGAATCTTATGTTCTCATTTAATTTTATTTTTTATTCTAAAATAATATTTATGCAGTCCTTGATTTTTAACTTTTCTCTCAGTGGCCACATTTGGAGGATGAAGGCCTGAAACTGGGTATCAGGGCAAATCTATGGTGTTCAATTTATGACCAAAAGGGTGGCATTCTTTTGGGGATTACTTTTTAGGAATTTGTGAAATGGTGAAAGTAGGTAGGGCCTCACAGTTAAAGTTCTCAGGACCCATAGAGGAGCTAAATAGTATTATTTGGGGCATGATAAGTCCAAGGTGAATTCATTTACTGGGAGACTTTTCTGGTGGATCAGGCATCATGACTGGCACTGTGCAAGGACTTGGGTCTGCTTATTCTTTGTAGGCTGCTTTTAATCCCACTTACTCCCTCCTGTATGTGTCTAGCAAGCTGTAACTTTGGATTCTGGACTAACTGAAAGATACCTGTTTGAAATAGCTGGAAAGAGCCTGTGTTCATTTCATCATAAATGCAACCACTGTTTACTAAGCATACACTTTATGCAAGACACCATCCTGGTCACGAAGAGAACCAACATTTGTTTCATATAATGAGTTGGATGACTAATGGGGTTGGGGTTAACACAAACAAACACGATTAACTATATTCCAAAGCAGAATGGGGAGATCAAGATAAGTAGAGTCGCCTATGATCCAAAGCAAAGGAGGGTGCCTTACTCTCCATAAAAGAGGCATAAAATATGTTTTGAGAATTCAAAGAAAGAAAAAAGCAAACCCCGCCCCCCATTTTTTTTTTTTTTTTTAGTAGTAGGAATGGCTTCATGAAAAAGGTAGTGAAGAAGAACTAGGCTTTTGCCTGGAAATTTAGGACCTCTACACCACAATCCTAGCTCTCTAGTAGCTCCCTAAACAGTTGGGAAGAAAGTCGTATGTATGAGCGGCTACAATTCCAGGCCATATATAATATGATCAGATCCATTTGAAAGAGTCACAGAAAAGTGACTTCTAAACTCCAGGAAAGACTTTATCGAAAGGGTAGACTTAAATTGGGCCCTAAAAGATGGAAAGAATTTATTAAAATGTATGTATTAAAAGAAAAGCAAATACTCTAGAAAATTTGGAAAACTCAGAAAAGTATAAAGAATAAAATAGAAATTATGGATCCACTCCTTATAGATAAATACACTGCCAGACATACAATTTGCAATTGAATAAATGCATAAATGACATTACCATTTATAATCTTTATTTTTTGTGCATATTTTTACTATACACATAATTCTGAAACCTGCTTTTAAAAATACCATAATAAACATTTTATATCAGTAAAAGTATTTGAAAACACATTTTTTTTTTTGGAAACAGAGTCTTACTCTGTTGCCCTGGCTAGAGTGCTGTGGTGTCAGCCTAGCTCACAGCAACCTCAAACTCCTGGGCTCAAGCAATCCTCCTCCCTCAGCCTCCCAAGTAGTTGGGACTACAGGTACGTGCCACCATGCCCAGCTAATTTTTTCTATATTTGTAGTTGGCCAATTAATTTCTTTCTATTTTTAGTAGAGATGGTGTCTCGCTCTTGCTCAGCTGGTTTCCAACCCCTGACCTTGAGCGATCTGCCCGCCTCGGCCTTCCAGAGTGCTATGATTACAGGCATGAGCCACCACGCCCGGCCTGAAAACACATTTTTAAATAGTTGAAGAATATTCCATTCATTGATATATCATTTATGCAACCAATTTCCATAGTGTTCACATTTAGATTGTTTCCAAATTTCAAATTATTACAAATAAAACTTCAATGAAATTGCTAAATACAAATATTTGTCCACATTTCTATAATTCTAAGAATAGATTCCTGTTAAGTGGAATTAACAAGTCAAGGTGTATTAACATTTCTAGGGCTTTTAAGAAAGTAAAACTTCGCCAAATTGCTTCCTAAAAGATTGTACCAATTTACATTCCCATCAGCAATATATGAGATTGAGATATACACATTCACAAGCAGTATTATTTTAAAATATTTGCCCATTTGATAGGCAGAAAATAATAACATTTCTGAACTTAAATCTATAGGATCATTAATGATGTGGAACATTTTATATATGATCATTAACCATTAGTATTTCCTTGAAGTTGCCTGTTTGTGTTCTTTGTACATTTTTCTTTGGGGAACTTGCAGAGAATCTGTAATTCTCTCAATCTTGATTCTTTCATGGCTATCATTGTGTGAGCATCCTGTCATGGTAAGTGTGAGCTTATGTTTTAAAATTGTGTTAAAAATGCATTTTTTTTTTGATACAGTGTCTCTGTCACCCAGCTACAGTGCAGTGGCATCATCATAGCTCACAGCAACCTCAAACTCCTGGGCTCAAGCAATCCTCCTGCCTCAGTCTCCTGAGAAGCTGGGATTAAAGGCATGTGCCACCATGCCC
>VSMD01012229.1:0-92781 GCA_008750895.1 Mirza zaza | reverse complement strand
TTTTTCCATTCTTGGGATACTTCACTTAGTAGTATGGGTTCCAGCTCTAACCAGGAAAATATAAGATGTGCTATATCACCGTTGTTTCTTAGAGCTGAATAGTACTCCATGGTATACATATACTACATTTTATTAATCCATTCTTGGATTGATGGGCACTTGGACTGTTTCTACAGCCTTGCGATTATGAATTGTGCTGCTATAAACATTCGAGTGCAGGTGTCTTTTTTATAGAGTGTCATTGGATCTTTTGGGTAGATGCCCAGTAATGGGATTGCTGGGTCAAATGGTAGATTCACTTGTATCGCTTTAAGGTATCTCCATATTGCTTTCCACAGAGGTTGAACTAGTTTGCAGTCCCACCAGCAGTGTAGGAGTGTTCTTCTCTCTCCACATCCACGCCAGCATTTGTTATTTGGAGACTTTTTGATAAAGGCCATTCTCACTGGAGTTAAGTGATATCTCATTGTAGTTTTGATTTGCATTTCCCTGATGATTAGAGATGGTGAGCACTTTTTCATATGTTTTTTGGCCACTATTCTGTCTTCTTTTGAAAAGTTTCCTTTGCCCACTTTTTGATAGGTTTGTTTGATTTTTTCTTTCTGATTTTCCTGAGTTCTAAATAGATTCTAATTATCAGCCCTTTATCGGATGTATAGCTTGTGAAAAATTTCTCCCATTCTGTAGGTTGTCTATTTGCTCTCATGACTGTTTCCTTGGCTATGCGGAAGTTTTTTAGTTTGATCAGGTCCCATTTATTTATTTTTATTGTTGCTGTGATTGCCTTTGTGGTCTTCTTCATAAATTCTTTGCCTAGACCAATGTCTAGAAGAGTATTTCCAATGTTTTCCCCTAGAATTCTAATAGTTTCACGCCTTAGGTTTAAGCCTGTTACCCAGCGTGAGAGGTGAAAAATGTGGATCCTGTTTCAGTCTTCCACATGTGTCTATCCAGTTTTCCCAGCACCATTTATTGAATAAGGATTCTTTTCCCCAGTGTATGTTTTTGTCTGCTTTGTCAAAGATTAGATGGCTATATAAGGATGGTTTTATATCTGGGTTCTCTGTTCTGTTCCACTGTCAATGTCCCTGTTCTTGTGCCAATCCAAAGGTGTTTTAATTACTCTAGCCTTGTAGTATAGTTTGAAGTCTGGTAAATTGATACCTCCCATTTTGTTTTTATTGCTTAGGATTGCTTTTGCTATACGGGGTCTTCTCTGGTTCCATATGAAGCATAAAATTATTTTTTCTATATCTGTGAAAAATGATGATGATATTTTTGTAGGGATTGCATTGACTCTGTAGATCATTTTGGGTAGTATAGACATTTTAACAATGTTGAGTCTGATAACCCATGAGCATGGCATGGTTTTCCACCTGTTTATATCTTCTGCTATTTCCTTCCTCAGTGTTTCATAGTTCTCCCTGTAGAGGTCTTTTACTTCCTTAGTTAAATATGCTCCTAGGTACTTTATTTTCTTTGTTGCTATTGTGAAGGAAATTGAGTCTTTGATTTGGTTAGAGATGGGATCTTGCTCTTGCTCAGGCTGGTCTTGAACTCCTGAGCTCAAATGATCCTCCTGCCCCAGCCTCCCAGAGTGCTCGGATTATAGGCATGAGCCACCACACCTAGCCTGAGAGCATTTATTTTTGAAAGACAACCTAAAAATTGACCTATTTCTATTGGTACCTATAATGTAGTTTTCACTTCTATGAAGAGAAGAGCAAACTTTTACAATTTTTATTGTGTCTTTTTTTTTCCAGAGGTTTAACTTGAAGCACCCACATTAACTGGAGTTAAACATAAATCTTTATTATTCAACCACTTTTAGATGGGTAGGGTATTAATACTTATTCTGCTTGAATAGATGGAAAGTTTCTTTAAGATATTTATAAAGGTGACTGACTCATAATTTTAAATTATTATTGTTGTATTAACATTAATAATTGAATTGACTTAAAAATAAATAGTTGAATATTTTTCTGGCTCCATTAAAAAATAGAGCAAATAACTTTGAAATATTTTTATCTTGAGTTTAAACTAGAGAACAAAATCTATTTTGCATAACTGACTAAAACTTGAATTTCCTTTCAATAAAATGTACTTGAAAATTTTTCATAGTAAAATATATTTAGAAATACATTTTGAAGCTAAAGTTTCAAATGTAAAAAACAACTAATTTTGATAGGATAATTCTACTTTATGTGCATGAATCTTGCTATTGTTGAATTTCGTACATTGTTGAAAATAGGAAAAGGAAAAAGAGAGCAAGGAGGTCAAAGAGATGCCTTCCTATGGGCCTTTAGCCTTGAGATTTTTATAACATTGCAATTTTTAGCTACCTGGTCATCAATACAATCCTATAAATCTGACAATGCCTGTACTGCCTGGTGATCAAAGTATATATAGCATGCCTAATGCAAATGATTAAAATGAAAAGTGTTATTTGCAATTGTGATAGAGGTGTTATAGGCTAAATATAAGCAGTTTCTATAATAGTTTTTCAGCTTTAGCAATATAACAGACAGATACAGAGTTATGTATTGCCATCTCCTGGTGAGTTTTATTAACTCATGCAATACTTAATCAGATGATACATACAGTTTTGCAATAGACTCTTTACATGGCTGACTTTTCTAAATTAATACCTTTATCAGTAAGAATATATGTGTTTATTAAATTAACAGTATTACAGTGATGGAAGTAAAATTACGTATTTTTAGACATAGATGGTTGTTAAGTTTCAAAAGGCTGGGATTGTGATCATTTTGTTCATCATTGCATTCTCGGTACCTTACACTGTTCACAGCAAAATGCGGGGACTCAATATGCATATGTTGAATTATAATAATAGGTTTGTTATACTCTTTATTTAGTCTTGACTTTACTTCCCCAGATCAAATGGAAATTGCTTCCTGAGTCTGGGACCTCTGGGCTGTCTCAAAATTTTCTGCCTAAGTTCTTCAAACTGCTTCTCATTTTATCCAACTATTCCCACTATTTTGGATATTAAAAGGCCCCAGTCTTATATGAAAGGGCTGATTTCCCCTTTCCAAACATCTCATCTCTTCCAATGTCTAAGATAATTTCAGACAGCTGATGTTTTCCCTGTGGAATGTATGTGCAATGTCTGAGGTCCCCCCCAGCTCTTCAATTTTATCACATCAACTCCTTAATTCTTCATTATGGAAGGTTTGGCCATAGGGACATGTGACACTTTTGTTCTCCATTGCTATGTTATCCTTTACATATGCTCTCCTTGGCAATTGGGCCATGTATCTTCACAGGGATACAATTTTGTGATTAATCCTCTCAGAGAATGCACATTTTAGTTGTCAGAGTCAACTGCTTGCCATGAACAATACATACTGAATCTGGAGGGAATGAATATTTAGTTCATACTGCTCATTTTGTATATCAGAAAACAGTGGCACATCAGTTTAGAAGAATATGCTTAAGGTTACAAAGCACACCGGCAATAGCTGTTCTGCAGCAATTTTGCCCTCTTTTTTCTCTTGAGTCTTTTAGACAAGTTTGCCTCTCCAGCACAGGAAAAATAACTTTATAGAAAATCTGTTTCCTCACAGTCTTGAAGGGAGAAAATATTTTCCCTTCCCCTTTTGATTGTGTCATGCTTTCACATACCTTTCTGATACATTTCCTGGAGGAACTTTATCTGAAATTAATTCTTCCCCTTCTGCTCTTGTATATTTGTGTCCTTTATTATCTCTCTCTTTCCCCCTTCATACCATTTTAAATTCTCATTATCATCTTCCTGACTCAGTGATTCCTTTGTGGTTATATATTTTCCTGTCCTAGCTTGGTCATTTCCTCACATTCTGTGATTACAAACATTTTTGGTATGATACTTCCGAAATGAACTAAGGCCTTAAGATATTTTTTCTAGCAAATAAAGATTAACACTTTATCCAAAAGTATGATTTGTATGTGTGACTATTAACAGCTTTACTGTCTTCTCACTTGTTAATTAATACAAACAATAACAACCATAATTAAATACCTACTATGTGCCAGGCACTATCAGAAGCCTTGGGCATACATTATTTCTATTAATAATATTTATAGACTTCTTATGAGTTAAGCATTATGTTACTTCATTTTGAAAATAAAGGAACAAAGGCTTAGAAACCAAAAGCAATATGTCCAAGGTCACTAAGCAGAGTTAAGATTAGAATCCAGAATTGTCTGAGTCCAAACTTTATGTTCTTGTCATGATTCCTATATATCCTTTTAATGCCACAGAAGGATATTTCTACTATCTCATCACTACTTTATACAATTTGAATGACCTCAAAGACATAATTTCATGGATGTCTCTTAAAGATCTGACAATTATGAAACAGCTCTATCTAACAGAGTTTTCTGTGATGATGGAAATTTCTATTTATGATGCTCACATGGTAGGCACTAGTTACATGTGGCTATTGAGCACATGAAACATGGCTAGCATGACTGAAAACTGAATTTTTAATTTATATTAATCTTAGTTAATTTAAATAGCAAAATGTGGCTACCATATTGGATAGTGTGGTTATAGAGTACACAAGCTTTCCTGTGACTGTTTCCTATTATATTATAGCAACACCTGCCCACTTTTAGGTCTTCTGTTCCATCTGGACATTTTGAAATCACTACGAGAAAAACAAAAGAAATAATTTGAGTCCTTGACTGTAACCATGGTGGTGGGCGTTAATGGCAATCACTTTAAAATGTTAATTTCTAAGAGCAATATTATGACATCATGATGTATTTTGGGTCTTGCTTGGTTAGCTTCTTTTCACTTAATGTTAAAAATGTAACACTTTTGTCTGTAATTAGGACTTAAGTAGCTTCAATGTGTAATGTAAAGGTTTTCTTTAACACCACTAATTCGCAGCTTATTTTCTTTGCTGGATAACATTATTTCTTGCTCTCCGTATGCTTTGGTTTAATAAATTAAGTATTTAAGGTGCAAAGAGGCTGAGGTTATACCTTCTACACCTTGAGGTAACAATTGCATGTCAAAACTCACACTTTACATGTGACAATGCTTCTGGACTTACTCCAATAAACTCGTCATAAAGTTGAAAATATTGCATGTCAAAAATGCATTGAATACACCTAACCTGAACATCAGAGCTTAGCCTCGCCTATCCTAAATGTGCTCAAAGTACTTACTTTAGCCTATAGTTGGGCAAAATCATCTAACACAAAGCCTCAGGTAATGTATTGAATATTATACTGGAAGTGAAAAACAGAATACAATATTTATTATTTTAAGGCAAAGTCATTGTCAGTTTTTTTAAAAAAACAAAACAAATGGTACCCTATACCACTGTCAAGTCAAAAATTGCAAGTTGAATCATCGTAAGTTGGAAACTATCTGTGGTTTATGCATTGAAACAGTAAACAAAACAAAACAAAACAAGACCTTCTAATGAATTGGGGTAAATCTGGGATTCATAAAATTTTTTTAAAAAGATGTTCTTCACAAAGTATGTTTATTTAATAAGCTAAAACATAAAATGTAATAAAAACACGGATAAAAACTTAAAGTTATGTAAAAATATAATAGGGATCCACATAATACATTTCTATCTTAAAGTATCATTTATCGTTAGATTTTTTTAATATTATAAAATGAATCACTATTTTACCAAAATAATCCTCCAAAGGTCCCTTTAAATCATGAACTCTCACTTTTCATTGAAAAGACATTATTGTTATCTTTCTGGGCGTACATTGCCTATGTATGATACATTGAAAATGATTTGGGTAATGACCAATTGAAGTTACAATAATAAACAAACCAGAGTTGTTTCAAGGAATAGTTCTTACTTCAGAGTGTATCACACAATCTCATTTACAAGATAAAAAATGTTTGGTCATTGATAACTTTGATTTCATAGAGGTTCGTTATCCACTAATATAAACTGTGTGTAATAAAAAAAACAGTCACTCCCAGAGGAATGCAATTCCACTGATTATACAGAGACTTTCAAGGCCATTTCTCTACTGTTTCCTTCCCTGGAATTCTTCTCTTAGGGTGTGAACCAAATAAGAGGAAATGAGTTTTTAATATAACTCAAAACAATTATTTTAGTACTAAGTTTCTTTTTGCTTTCAAAAATTTTAATAACTGGTTAGAGATAGGGAAAGAGACTGATGGGAGAAAAAGAGAAAAACATTATTTAGAGTATTATATTTCTGTTAATATGGTAATACCTTCTCAAACCTCAGGCAACATTTTTATTTATGACAAAAAGTGTCTATGGTAGAGAACCTCTTTGGGAATATTTTGTATCTGGACAATTTATCTGAGCTGATTACCCATAAGATTTTATGTGTCATGAATTCTCTTGAGACAATTTTTATGATAAAGATAATTTTTTCCACCTATGGGAAATATAAATTATCTGTCTGCTTTATTGTTTGCCTACATTTCTTCAAGGTGACATTTATTTTAAATTATTCAAAATTATAAAATCATGCCACTATTTCAACATCAGAAACAAGAATGTTTCATGTTCAAAATTTAATATTCACTGAAAAATATTTTCTGTCATTGTTTTACTATTTCCCTTTTCTCTGTTTCTACTAGTCATTTAATTTTTCAGCTAATTTACATAAATATAATTTCTACAACAATATTGCTTTAGACATTTAATAAACCTACCTTTGTCCCCATTGAAGTCCACCATAATTGTGACACTTTAAATAACTGCCTTCTTGTATTAATAGCCTGACATTAAAAAACATTATAAAAACTCATTATTATTAGAAAACAGCCACCATAAAATTAGATTAAAATAAGAGCTAGAATAGTAATTAAAGATTTTCTAATCCAAGTCATTTTATAAGACATTGGTAATAGGGTTTCATGTATGTCAGATACTAATTATAGCTACTATATATTGACTTATGATCTAAGTGCTTTACATGGGTCCTTTCACTAAATCACTTCTCAATTCTGTGGAATGAGTATTATTTTCACCTCTATTAACAAATGAAAAAATTTAACTTCAGAGATGGAAAGATAGGAAAGAGTGGGAGGACTGAAAGAAGGAAATCAGTAAGCAAATAACCAATGAGGTAAAATGGCAGTAACAAATGGTAGTTAATGAAATGAACAAATATTTTTAATTTTAACCATTCTGGTTATAGTAATATCTCATTATGATTTTATTTGCATTTCTCTAATGACTAATAGTGTTGAATTTTTTCATGTGTTATTTGGTATCTACATATCTCTTTGTTGAAATGTTTTTGCCCATTTTCAAACTAGATTTCTTTTAACTGTTAAGTTTTGAGAGATTTTATATATTTTAGATACTAGTCTTTTGTCAGATATGTGGCTTGCAAATATTTTCAGAAGGTCTGTAGCTTTACTTTTTTATCCTCTTGAGTTTCTTTAGAGAGAACAAATTTAAAATTTTGATGAGTTCTAATTTATAAATTTTTCCTTTTATGGCTTGTGCTTTTGGTGTCTAATCTAAGAATTCTTCACTTAGCCCTAGATTCCAAATGTTTTCTCTCATATTTTAAGAAATTTCTCTCATTTTTTAGTAATATATCTTACATTTTTATAGTTTTACATTGAAGTCTTGCTTAATTTCAGTTAATATTTGTATAAGTTGTGAGACTTAGGTTGAAGTTTTTGTCATGGTTTTGTTTGTGGATGTCCAATTGCTTCAGTACTATTTGTTGGAAGGTGATCCTGAATTGAATTGATTTTGCACATTTGTAAAATATCAGTGGGGTGTATTTGTGTGCTTCTACCTGTGAGTCTCTATTCTGTTCCATTGATCTATGTGTCTGCTGGTTGCAAGTACCACTTTGTCTTGATTAATGTAACCATATCATATGGTAAACCTTAATATTGAGTAGAGTGATTCATTCAACTTTATTCTTATTTTTCAAGAGTGTTTTAGCTAGTCCTTTGCCCGTGCCTTTCCACATAAATTTTAGAGTAAACTTACCTGTGTTTATTAAAAACCTTGCTGGGATTTTGATAGGAGTTTTATTAAATCTATAGATCAATTTGGGAAGAATTGACATCCTTAAATATATTGAGTCTAACTTTCTTTTTCAAAAAGCATACTTTCTCCTTAGCTCCCACAACAGTATATACCTTTCTGGGTTTCCCTCTTTTGCTGCTAACTTCATCCTCTCTTTCAGCCTCATCTTCCTCTACCTTGATGTTAAATATCAAAGTTTCTTATAGTTCAATTCTGGGATCATTTTTTCCCTGCTCCATGCTCTCAAAGAGTGAACTCATCAACACCCATCTCTGCAATGACAATCAAAACAAAAACAAAAGCAAAACTCAACATCTGTTCATTTTTATCCCCTAAACCTCTCTTGAATATGAGTGTTTTCTACAGCTTTATAGCCACCATCTTAGAACATGTTACCATAAATTCTTTTCCTGGATTACTACAATAGCCCCTTAATTAATTTACCTGTTTTCCTTACCTATACCACTCTCAATCTATTTTCCATTTTATAGACAAAGAAATCTTTCTGAAATGAAATTATATGCATCTCCCCTCACACACACTCTCTTCCCTCCTTTATTCCTACAAATCAGTGAACATTTTTCTCTTAGTATAAAAATAAAATCAATATTTTGAAATGAATTTCTGAGCTCCCTGGAAAGTAAGAGACATGCCCAAAGGCAAAAACAAGTAATAAGAACAAACATAACAAACAATATGGAATTGAAATTGGAGAAAAAGGCACTCCAAAGTTAGAGTTGCTTAGGAGCAAATGGGTAAACCAGGAATTCATAGTTTGGGGGATTAGGATTTAACAGGAGAAAAGAAAAATAGGCTTGGACCCATTTAGCGGGAAGGGGTAAACCTGGAACCCTTGCATAAAACTGCAATCTTTAAAAGAATTACACCTTAGTGAAAGGGTTAGTTTAAAAATAATCTGCCTATAGGCAAAGAGAGATAAAGAGAAAAAGGTCTGTCCTGCCATAGCTAGAAGCCTTCCAAAGAAATAACTGTTTCCTCTCGGAATTTGTGATCAGTAATCTGCCCAAATGTATGTATGGGATTAAAAAGGACAACAAAAACACATTTAGATTCTAAGAACATGTAGTTAGTCAGAATCAAATTATTAAGTAGGGATGTATAAAATGTTTAAAGAAACAAGACAGAATAAAAATTGAACAGGGAACAAATGACTGGAAACATGACCCAGTGTGTATCTATGAAAGAGACCTTTAAAATGTGGTTCCTCATTAATGAGTAAAAAGCGGGGTGCTCCCCACAGAGCACCATAATACATAAACTGCTGTACGAGGGACCAGATGTTCACATGGCACAATGGGTGGGACTGAAAAACATAGTGCGGTGCGGAAAAAACTAAGAGACAGAATTAGGCTTGGAGCTCAAAGCCTCTTATTAAAAATGTATGCACTCGAACACTCTCTCTGTTTTACAGGGATCTGTCCAAATAAATGATAGATAGGTAACACATTAGGATGGTGGTTGTTGGAGAGAGGGACACAGAAGTGGTGAATGAGGATGAAAAGGAATAAATAAATAAAATGAGGTAAATAATAAATGACAGGGGTGATAATAAACACAAAAGAATGTTAGATGACTATTCTATTGCATTGTCAGAAACCACAGTGTGGTTTAGCTGATTTCTCTGCTCCAGGTCTCCTAAGACTAAAATCAAGATGTCAGCAGAGCTGTATTCCTGACTGAGGTTCTGAAGAAGAACCTGCTCCCAAGCTCAGTCAAATTGTGGTTGAATTTAATTCCTTGTGGATGTAGGGCTGAGATCCCCATTTCCTTGCTTGTTGTTATGGGCTGCTGTTGGCGCCTAGAAGCCTTTTTCTGGTCCTTGCACATCTCAGAGCCACCCGTGGAATGCTGGGAGTCTCTCTGACTTCCATGTGGCTCTCCCTCTTGACCCTACCACCACATCTTTCTGACTCCAGACACAGAAAGTGCTCTGCTCTTAAGAGTTTCTGATTAGATTGGACTCACCCAGATAATTCTCGATAACCTCCCTTAATTATACCTGCAAAGACCCTTTTGCCATATAATGTGACATGCACAAGTTCTAGAAATTAGGGGATAAAATCTTTAGGAAGCCATTTTGCCTAGTACTTATGCAAATTAATTGTTTTTCAATTGTAAGCTCATATGTCTTAGAGTTTATCTCTGGGAATTCTTAGAGACTTTGGTTTAAAGTGTGTTCCTTTAGAAAGTTTATTTGTCCAGGCATGTTGGTTACTGCTAATACGGCTGACTACTCTAAACTAAATTTTCAGTTGGAAGTCTTTTGGTACTATGAATTCAGGTCCCTAACACATGTGAGCACGGATTTTTAATGAGGAATCCTCTGAGGAGCCTGATTTTTTTCCCTCTAAATCTGCCTGAATCAAGGCAAGGTGGGAAAATCTTCTGCAAAACAATTTCTTTCCTTCATTGCATTTTATTGGCCAACGTGGTCTGATAGCTGTCCTCAGGATAAACCTCAACTCAAAAAAATTTTCAGCTTTGTTAAGACAAAATTGACAAATAAAAATTATATATAGTTAAGGTGTAAAATGGATGTTTTGATATATATGCATTATAAAATAATCACTGCAATCAATTTAATTAACAGAGCCATCACTTCACAGTTACCATTTTCTTTCCTTTTTTTTTTTTTTTTTTTTTTGTGGTGAGAACTCTTAAGATCTACCCTCTAAGCAAATATCAAGTGTACAATACAGGATTATTAATTATAGTCACATTGCTGTACATTAGATTTCCAGAACTTATTCATCTTGCATAACTGAAACTTTTTGTCCCTTGAGAAACATCTTCCCATTTCTCTCTCCCTTCAGCGGCTGACACTCACCATTCTGTCTGCTTCTATGAGTTTGACTATTTTAGATTTCACATCTAAGTGAGATCATATAGTATTTGTCTTTCTGTGTCTGGCTTGTTTCACTTAGCATAATGTCCTTTAGGTTCATCCATGTCACAAATAGTAAGATTTCCTTCTTTTTAAAGGCTGAATAATGTCCATTGTGTATGTGAGAGTGTGTGTGTGTGTGCCACATTTTTATTATCCATTCATCTGTCAAGGGACACTTAGGTTGTTTTCATAACTAGGCTATTTTGCATACTACTGCAGTGACCATGGCAGTGTACATATCTCTTCAAGATACTGATTTCATTTCCTTTGGGTATATATAGCCTTGTAGTGGGGTTGGTAGCTCATATGGTAGTTCTATTTTTAAAAACCAATTTGTAGGAACTTTCATACAGTTTTCCATAATGGATACCACCATTTACATTCTCACCAACAATGTACGAGAGTTCCAATTTCTTCACATCCTTACTAGTACTTGTTATCTTTTGTCTTCTTAGGAATAGTCATTCCAATAGATGTGAGTTGACATCCCATCGTGGTTTTGATTTGCATTTCCCCGATGATTAGTGATGCTGACCACCTTTTCTACACAAACTTCTTGGTTATTTGCATGTCTTCTTTTGAAAAATGTCAATTCATGTTCTTTGCCCATTTTTAATAATGTTATTTGGGGTATTTATATTATTACTGAGTTGTTTTTGTTTCTTATATATTTTGGATATGAACTCAGATATATGGTTTGCAAATATATTCTCCCATTCCATAGGTTGTCTTTTTACCTATTGATTGTTTCTTTTGCTGTGCAAAAGCTTTTTAGTTTCATGCAATTCCATTTGTCTATTTTTGCTTTTGTTGCCTGAGCTTTTGATGTCATACCACCCTAAAATTATTGCCCAGACCAAAGTCAAGAAGCTTTTACCCTATATTTTCTTCTTACAGTTTTATGGTTTCAGGTTTTATGTTTAAGTCTTTAATTCACTTTGAGTTGATTTTTGTATATGGTATGAAATGAGAGTCCAATTTCATTCATCTACGTGTGGACATCCAGTCTTTTTAATGCCATTAGTTGAAGAGATAACCTTTCCCCATTGTGTCTTCTTGGCATCTTTTTGAAGATCAGTAGACTTTAGATGCATAGATTTATTTCTGGGTTTTCTATTCTGTTCTTTTGGTTATGTGTCTGCTTTTATGCTATTAACATACTGTTTTAATTACTATCATTTTTGTAGTAGATTTTCATATCAGGTAGTGTGATGCCTTCAGCTTTGTTCTTCTTGCTCAAGATTGTTTTAGCTAAATAGGGTCTTATGTGGTTCCCTGTAAGTTTTAGGATTTTTATTTCTATTTCTGTAAAGAATACGATTGAGACTTTGATAGGGAGTGCATTAAATCTTTAGATCACTTTAGGTAATATGAACATTTCAACAATATTAATCATTCTAATCCATGACAATGAAATGTCTTTTCATTTATCTGTATCTTTCTTAATTTCTTTTGTATGTGTTTTACAATTTTCATGGTACAAATGTTTCATATATTTGGTTAAATTTATTCTTAAGTATTTTACTTTTTATTGTTATTATAAATATAATTGTTTTCTTAATTTTCTTTTCGAATTGTTCATTGTTTGTGTATAGAAACATCACTGATTTTTGTATGTTAATTTTGTATCCTGCAAATTTAACTGATTTCAAACATTCAAAGAATACCAGTTGTCTTAAACTCTTGAAAAAAACAGAAGTGAAGGAATACTTCCAAACTCATTTTATGAGGCCAGTATCACACTGATACCAAAGCCAGAAAAATACACACACAAAAAAGAAAAGTATAGGCCAATATCCCTGATAAAAATAGATGCTAAAATGCTCAATAAAGTGCTACCAAATCAAATTCCACAGCACATTAAAAAGATTATACACCATGATCAAGTCCTATTTATCCTTGGGATGCAAGTGTGATTCAACATATGAAAATTTATCAATGTGACACACCACATTAACAGAATGAAACTCAAAAACCATATATGATTATATCAATAGTTGCAGAAAAATCATTTGACAAAATTCCACATCAATTCATCATAAAAACTCTCAGCAAAATAGGTATAGAAGGAGCTTACTTCAATACAATAAAGGCCATGTATGAAAATCCCACAGCTAACATCATAATCAACGGGGCAAAATTGAAGTCTTTTCCTCTAAGATCAAGAACAAGGCAAGAATGCCCCTCTAACCACTTCTATTCAATATAATACTGGAAGTCCTAGCCAGAGAAATTGGCCAAGTAAAAGAAATAATAAGCATTCAAATCAGAAATGAGAAAGCAGACATATTTCTATCTACAGATGACACAACTATATGTGTAGAAAATTTTGCCAAAGACTCAGCCCCCAACCCCCCAAAAAACTGTTAGAACTGACTCTAGTGCTCTGACCTTGTAGCTCTAGCTACCTTTCACTGGTCAGTTTTGAGTTAGCTTCTCCCTCCAAGCTGATCATCACTTACCAAAGTTTCATTCAGACATTCATGAAGACATACTTACTGAGAAAAAAATAATCCTCATGGTCTTGGGAAATTATCCTTACTTCCACCGCCATTTGTAAAATCTTAAAACTCAACAGTTAGATTTTCACATTTATAACCTGATCTCTATTTTTGGTCTTTCTTAATTTTGTCATCCCCCTACCAAAGTGAATGAGTTCAAGGCAAAGGTAAAAGAAAACCAACTTTCATACCATGTAAACAAAAAAGAAAATAGATACAACTATGTTAAAATGACATGATTACATTTTAATTTATCCTCTAAGTTACTTTTTAAAAACTGAATTTTTTTCAATATGTTTAAAATTTTGATCTTTTGTGCATAGTATTCTGACAGTACTTTCAGTTTAGTGAAATTGGATTAATTCAATATGGGGAAGACAAAACCTACGATAGTTTTCAAAGATAAGTTAAAAAAGGAAGTTCAAAGTCAAATGTGTACCTTATCTTAAATGTGACAATGTTCTTTTGTGCCATATATCTCTGTATTGAGTTAAAAGTCAAAAATTAAAAATATTGAAATGGCCATGAATAGAGATTTTTAACTTTTGTTTTTAAGTGCTAAGTGATATTTTTCATTAAACTGACTTGGAATATCCAAAATACTTTGATCTTGAGATCCCTTCAAATTACTCAAATTATTTCATTTCCTTATTTAATAAATATTCATTAAGAGCCTATTGTGCTCCAGGCACTATTTTGGCCCCTAGAGATACAGTTTATGAGCAAGATCAATAAAGTTCCTATCCCTATGAAACTTATTTCTGGTGAAAGAGACAAAACATAACCAAAAAAGCAAAGCATTTTGATGTAGTCTGAATGTTTATCTTCCCCCCAAATTCGTATGTTGAAATCCTCACTCAGCAAGGTAATGGTATTATGGAGGTGAGGACTTGGGAAGATCACTGGGTCATGAGATAAAGCCCTCCTGATAGGAATTAGTGTCCTTATAAAAAAGGCTGAGAGTGACCCTTCACCCCTTCCATAATATGCAGTTAGAGTGAAAAGACGGCTAGCTATGAGGAAGTAAGCCCTCAATGGATACCAGTTTGCTGATGCCTTGATCTTGGACTTCCCAGCCTCTAGAATTGTGAAAAATAAATATCTGCTATTTTAAAGCCACCTAATTTAAGGCATTTTGTTATAACAACTAGAAAGACTAATACACATACATAGTGTAATGTCAGGGAGCGATAATTTCTCTGAAGAAAATAGTAATGTAGGGTTGGGGCAGAGAGAGTGATTCAAGTGGTAACACTTTAGGCAAGGTGGTTAGTTAATGCCTCTTGTGGAGGTGACTGCTGGCCAGAGACCTGAATGAAGCGAGTGAGGAAGTTCTTTGAATATCTGAGGGAAGAACAAACTCCAAATGCGTTTTATGATTACTGAAGAACCCAGATCTAAATACCCAACTTGTGAAATAATGAGCAGTAGAAAAGCATACCTATCATTTTTGTAAAGATAAAAATCAACTTCCTGTTATGGCATGACAAGTCATGGGACTTGAAAATCACATAGACATAAACACTCACTTATATGGATCTGTGCCAAGGAAATGTACGAATCCTTACCAAGCAAATTACACACATGGATAAAAACTAAGCTATCAACAAGCTGTTAACAAAAGACAGAAATATTCCTAGGTCATAAATTAATTAAAAATAAATTCCTTGGGGTTTTAATTCTGACCATCTGCAAAATTGAAATTTACTGAGAGAAAATTTAGATAGTTAAACATAAAACAATGAAAGGAAGTCTCAGCCTGTATCCCAGCCCTGAAATGGAATGAGCTCTGTTTCTGCACAGAGGCAGTTAAGACAAAGACAGTTTAGTATTCAACTCATTTCGGTTTGTTGTTTGAGGGAAATGCTATCTATGTAACTCTTTATGAAATTACAAACATCTTTGAAATTAGGATTTATTGAAATCAGGTAGCTTTTAATAAAACAAAATGTATATTTGAAAATACATACAGTAGTTGAAGAATTACACTCAATATTTTTAGAAAAGTGGTTAGTTAGCATTTCAGTATACTTTCATCTGATTATATTTTTTCAGAAATCACATCTTTTAATTTCCTACTTTTACAAACTTTGTTAATAATATTGAAAAGTAAAGGTAACCATTGAAATGTGAGCTCTTTTTGTCTTTCTTAAGCAATAATATGAGTATTTATTTACTAGATTATTGGGAAATCAACTTCAGCAAGAATATCATACAGGTGAGTTTTCTTATTTGCTCAGTGGATTCTCTAAATTTTCTATGATGTTCTATTATTCTCTTTTAGATTTTCTATCTTTTAATTTCTATTGAATTTAAATTTATCCATAAAAATTGAGAAGATGAGCAGAAACTATTAGGGTTAATGCAAGAGTTCATGCTAGAGTCACTGAAAGATTCAGGAAGCCAGATCATGGGATGTTGTTTAGTGCAGTTATTAACAGAGTTTAGCACAGTTGGTAACAGCTTGGCACTGCTATTCCCACTTCCAATGGCTCCCAGTGCTCAGAGGATCCAGTCTAAACTAGCAAAGCTCACAGAAAGACTCTTGAAATAGTAACTAATCTATATCTTTCCCAAAGTTTCACATAACTCTTCCCTATATTAGTTCTCTTACTTCTCCATGAAAAACAAATGTCTGTGATCATTGCACCCCTTCCCATAGCACCTAACATTCTTTTGTAATGAAAAGTTTGGCATTTATGTTTCCCCTACTTGATCTTAAATAGATTCCTTCAGTGTTGGAACTGTTTTATTATGTTTAAATACCAATTTAAGAGTAACAAAAAATTACATATAAATTATACTTAGACATTTATGAAATGAATTAAGAAATAACTTTTCAAAAGAATATACCAACTAGAGAAAGAGACATGTTAAGAATTTTAATAAGTATCTGAGATTTATAAAGAAAGGATATTAGACAAAATTAATTGTACTTGAGTAGTCCACTCGTCTACCTCCAATTTACTATATAAATATAATTTTCAAGTATTGGAAAGCAGTCTATTTCTCAATTCCATGTAAATTTAACTCAAAGTACTATAGCTGAGAGTTTGGAGTCTGTCTATGTATGTCAGTAGGTGATGGGGAAACACCAAAAAAAAGAACCTCTTATCCTGAAAACAGCTTTGGAGGTGGCTGGAAGGAGGGTATTTAGGAACTTAGCTGAGGAAATGACGAGAAGGACATTGTTTTGTGTCTCAGGAACCATGTGGAATTCCAAGATAAGAAAAACAGTTGCTAATTTGAGTATAAAAGCAGGAAACATGATACACTTATTTCCTTTTATGCAAACACAAGTACATGAGGGGTTGTGTGAAAATTATTTTTCTCTTGCCGAACTACAAAGACATAGAATCAAATTGCTTCTTTTGAACATACTGGTTTTTCTTTCTTTCTTTTTTTTCTTCTCTTTTTCCTATTTCTTGTGGATATTATGGCTAATAATACAACAAGTTTAGGAAGTCCATGGCCAGAAAACTTTTGGGGTAAGGTATTTTCTTTTACTGTTTTAAATTTAAAATTAGGATGCAGAAAAATATACTGCATAATTGATTAAAACATTGGAAATTTCTGAGACATTTTGTTTACTGTAAACTGATTGCTTCAAGTTTTCGTAGGTTTATTACAAGAAATATATTTATATAAAATTTCTTTAAAGTGGGCTATGAAGTATTTAAAAAGAATCAGGGCAACAAGTACAGATTTTGGCTGGTGTTACAAAATATAATTAGAAAATAATGAGAATAAAACATAAGAAAAAGAACATAAGGTGAAAGTAATTTCTGTTTGGAATATGCACTATGGATTTGGTTAGAAGAATTAAGTTTTATTTGTTTAAAGGTTATGGATTATGTATTTTATTTTATGAAACCAAGATTTTCTACAGAGGTAGTTTTAACTTACGTTGTCGACGTTATAGCATTTAATTTCTGAAGGGAATTTAAATAACACATCTATACTTGAATTAATTTAGAGTGTGATAAAAAAGATAAAATATGGAATACTATTATGAAATTAGAGAAAACTATAGTAGAAAAGATTAAGTTGAAATAACATCAATAGAAGCCTATCATGGGGGGAAAGGAATAAGACAAAAAACATGTTTTGGCTGAATCTAGCCACACTGAATTGTCCAGCGTCCCCGATGCTGACTAAGGGCAGCAGGGCTGTGCTGAGGTCAAAACTTCCAATTGTTCCAGGCTAGAGGTCCAAGGAAGGGCTAAGGCAGGAGGTTGACATGTACTCTGGGGTTCGGAGAAATTTTAAAAACAAAGGGGGCAATTTGAGTTAAATTCAGATAAAAACTTTAAACGCTACTTTCTAATGGCATGTATGAACAGATCTATAGCCATACTTATGTTCAGAACAAGTTTTGAATCTTCTTAGAAAACTATTTCAGACTTACTGCTGTGATTCAAGGCAAGGTTCAGGGAACTTCCATGTGAACAGTGGGCAACAGTAACAGTGGCTGTTTCCAGCAATCTCGACTGGTTGTCAACCATCACAGGAGTTTATATGAAGGGAATTAATTCATTCTTTTTTTTTTCACCAGACATTTATGTTTGCTTCAACCTTGAAAATGAGTGATGTTGGTGAATATCCTAATAAAAGTATAAAACAAGATGAAGATGAAAAATATGAAAAATACAAATTATGCTTGCATAGTATAAAGAATTGTTTTTGTAATAGGTTGTTCTAGGTAGATAGCATTAACAATAAGCCTTTGAGTTGTAGGGGTCTAATTACATGCTTGTTAAAATATTATTTGCTGTCTTCATCTGTAGGGAAAATAAATGTGTGAAATACACATGAAAAAGAGGTAGTTTGTCTAAACTAAATTTATCATTACAAAAATAAGTAACTATAAGAATTTTTCAAAAGTAAAGTAACTCTTATTACAAAAACTAATTTGTGAAAGCCAAATTTATTTTTTTCCAACCATCCAAAATTAAATTTCCAGTTTACTTAAGGAAAAGAAATTACTATCCACTAACTAAAGCATGGATAATAATCATTAAAATGAACCTGAATTTAGTAAGAGGGTGTTTAGTTGGAGTCCATCTATTGATCCTAAAAGTTTAGATATTTTTAATATGGAAATCTGTGCTTAAGAGGGAACTTAAACTTATTATTTCAAAGATAGGTCCTAGTGTTCTTTTCTCTTAGTATGTGAATATAGTGGAAAATAGATGGAAATAAAGAAAACCAGAAAGGGGAGTGTTACATTGATAAGCATCAACAAAACCAATGAAAATATGGTAAGCAGATATAATGTTTGATGATTTGGAAACAATATATGAAAGATTGCATTATTGCTTATAGGGTAGAAATATTAAGTATAAAGTGTGGGTATAAATGTAAATATATAAATGTAAACGTTTCCTGAAATATAAATGTCGCTTTTTAAATTTTCATTTTTTATCTAAATTGATATCTCTTTTTACCACTGACTTGTCAAAAACATTATTTTGAGACTCTTATACAGTGCATTGCATTGTTTATTATTTCCAAAATCAGTTGTCTCCTTGGTATTTTGAATTTGGAGAAGAAAGAAAAGAATAGCTTAGAAAAGCAAACCTTGTGCATTGAACCATATAAATTTCCCAGACTTATCATACTTAAGGTACACAAAAAGTTGTTTTACAAATATAACATTCTTGGTTTACTTTAATGAATGCTAAAAAAAACCAAGATGATAATACTAGGTTATGACCAATAATGATAGCTTTCGTTTTTATAGTTATCACTCAATAAAATTTACTAAATGTGTGCAATTATTAAGGTAGCTAGTGCAAGGGCTGGCAACTGAGTTCTCTGAGAGTGACAACACGGATGCACGCTACCACCTCGTACTTCATACCTTTGATTTCTTTAATACACTTCCCTTCTCTATAAACATTCCCCATAAAAGCAGCAGGAAACGTGGCCTGTGAAAATTTGCTGTGCCCTGCTCTAAGGAAATAGGAGATAAATATCACTGAGCTCAGTTATTCTCTTAGTACTTGAAAGTCCCACAGAAGATATAGTTTTTGTTGTTTCTGCTGTCTTGCCTTGCATATTTTTCCCCTTTGGGTTGGCATTGTGAAAAATTGGGGGACAGTACTGGTGCAGGAGCTTGCATTAATTCACCTCATTTAATCCTCACCTAAAGTACAGTGTCTGACTCAAGAGGATTACACTCTTGTAGGTAATTATGTGTCCATACATATGCAAATATAAGCCTATATAATATATGATAAAATAGCAATGATTGATAAGATGTTAAGGAGTTAAAAAATGTACGGCTGAAATGATCCCTAAATCTTTTTTAGAAAAAAAAAATGGGGCATTTTCTGTTCTTAGAACGTCAGGTAAGTTTCGCATAGGGAGACAATTCTAATGACATTCTAGTCATTCATTTTTTTCACTTATCACCCCATTCTCATTTAGTTCATAAGTTCACTCAGAAGCATTAACTGACCACATTAGGCAATGTATTAGGAATTCGTGACATAAATAAGCCATAGTTTGAGAATTTCAAGGAGCTCAGGAGAAATGTTATCAGCAAATATGCAGAAGTAAAAACACCCAGGCAAGTTTGTGGTGAAGTGGATGGCTTGACTAGAAAGTTTGTGTGCGGAAGTTACAGGGACATAGTTGGAAAGGCAGGTTGGAGGCATATTTCTGTGAGATTTTGCATGTCAGTGTGAAAGTTTGACTGCATTTAACCTAATCACTTGCAATTCAGTGATTTCAAGTCTCATCCTGTTCCACCTCCCTAGTAATTTTCTTTAAGGTAGGAAAAGGTATATGGGGGTTGTGGGAATCATATTCTATCATGGGTATTGGACAGAGTGGATCTTTGGTATTTTATCAAGTTCTGGCCTGGCTGACATCTATTGACATGTATTTCTTACCTGCTTTGGGGACATTGTTCTTTCTCCTTCTACATCCACTGCTGAAGTCTCTTGCTGTAAAATCTGGCACATATGATCTGTGTAATATTAGCTAACAGCATAGCATGTTTTTTCCTTTCTGTAGGTCCCTCTGGTCCCTTGGTCCTTATTCAGGTACTTTTCCATCTGTCTCAACAGCACAGAACAATTTTGAATATTGTCTTATAACCCAAGAGCTGGAGCAGTCTCAGGAGGTTGAGCTATAACAGGTGCCCTTAGCTTGGATGTATTAACATCTCACTCCTCCCTCTAACTTCACTTCTTGTTCTGCCCTTCATATACTCATGGCTTCTCAGAGGGGCTTGCCATCTTCCCCATCTGTTATCTCCCCCAGGAAGCTGGGAATGGTACTAGTTTCTCTGGGATTCCCTAAGTCAGTCTGTAGCTCATCCCAGGGGAGTATAGAGTGATTGGATCCCTTCCCCAAAACCCATACTGATCATGTACTATTAGCTCTTCTTGTCTTTGCAAAACTTATCTTTATACTGCTCATGAAAATTGACTCATAAACCATGGTTTATTCTTCCAAATGCTGTTTATGATAAAAAATTATGTTCCTGAATCCTTTAGGCTCTTAGCATTTTGAAATGGAAACAAACAAACAAAAAAACCCAAAACACTCTTTTGTCTCTCAAAATATCTAGCTATTTCAGTAAAAATGTTGGCTTCCAAATTGTTATTTGTTCTATACATTTAACAACTCATTTAATAATTTGAAAGTGAAGCACTGACTTCTAGGCATCCTTTCTAACAATCTTAATTCTCTCTAGGGTAATTGAAGAGAGGGAGGGTTGTGAATTGCTTTGTTGGAGAGTCAAGTGCTGTCAGGGGGAGGAATGCTTGGCTAATAGCTACATATGTTATTCCTCAGCCTGTGGAACGATATGTCTCTTAGGAGTCTGCCCTAGCAGACGGGCACAAGATGTTGCCACAAAAGTTGAGAGGGAAGCAGGCTTATGGGCTGGGCATATACCCCAAGGACGGCCTCTATATCCTCCCCAAAATAGTAAACAAATATTATTTCTTCAATTTGTATTTTAAAAGGCCTTAAATATCTATATATCATTACATATTAACAGTCTATTAATTATTTCCCTATCTCGGTTACCTAGAAAGTATGAAAAACAAAGATTTACAAATGCTGGTCCTTAAAACTGCTGCATCTGAATTACCAGATAGAATTATGGAAACTCACCTCCCACTGGGCTCCATGCTCAGAGATTACGATTCAGTAGGTGTGAGGTGGAGCCCACAAAACTGTACTTTTTAATACATACCTGCCTTAGAACTTCTGTGTCTAAATTCATGAAGAGAAATTAGCCTATAATTGTTTTTTCTTGTGATAACTTTGTCAGGTATCAACATTATGCAAGCATCATAAAACAAGCTGGGGAGTGTTCCCTATTTTTCTACTATCTGGAAAAGTTTGTGTAACACTGGCATTGCATAATGTTTAAATGTTTCAAAAAATTCACCAGCATAATTATCTGTAATATTTTCAACTGGAAGGTTTGAAATGACACATTCCATTTCTTGAACAATAGTGAACCACTGAGATTTTCTAATGATTCTTCTGTTCTGGCAGTTTGTGTTTTCTAGGAATTTGTCCATTTGAATTAAATTTCCAAATATACTGAACACATGTTCTTGTTATTCTCTCATATGTTTTTCAATATTTTATTATGAAAATGTTCAAACATACAGAAATATTTGAAGAATTCTACAGTAAACACTCATATACTTACCACCTGGATCCCATCCTTAACATTTTTATAATATTCATTAGTTGATATATTTCAAAGTAAAGACATCAATACAGTTCCCTGCCCTACTTACTTCAGTATACATATCATTAACAGGAATTTAATATTTTTTACACTTTCTTTTAAAGTCAAATTTACATACAAGGAAACGTACAAAGTGAGCAAAAATCAAGTGCACAAATCAGAACATTTACCGAATTTTGACGAATGCATACAAATTTGAGTAAGTCAATCCTTAATCAAGATTCAAAACAGGCTGGACATCGTGGTTCACACCTGTAATCCCAGCATTTTTGGTAGGCTGAGGCAGGAAGATTGCTTAAGTCCAGGAGTTCAAGACAAGCCTGGGCAACATAGTGAAATACCATCCCTACAAAAAATTAAAAAGTTGGCTGAGCATTGTGACACACACCGGTAGTCCCAGCTACTCAGGAGGCTCAGGCAGGAGGAATGCTTGAACCCAGGAGTTTGAGCCACTGCACTCTATCTAGCCAGGAAAACAGATCCAGACCCTGTCCCCCACCCCAAAAAAGATACCAAACATAGTTACCAACCCAAAAAGTTTCCTAATGCCCATTTCCAGTCATCTTTGTTTACACCATCCCCAGAGAAAACCACTATTCTTTTTTTCCAGAACATATTGATTTTGTTCATTCTAGAACTTCCTATAAATGAAACCATACAATGTTTATGTGTATAGTCTCTTTCCCTCACATAACATTTTTAATATCTATCCATGTTGAGCGTTAGCAGTTTGCTCCTTTTTTATTGCCGAGTAGTATTCCTTATGTATTTTATTGCCGAGTAGTATTCCTTATTTATCCATTTTTATATGGGTAGACAACATTGGTTGATTACAGTTTTGGCTATTAAAAATAAAGCTGCAATGGATATTCTTGTAAGAATCTTTTTGTGGATATGTGTTTTCATTTTTCTTGAATAAGTTCCTAGAATTGCTAGATCATAGGTTTGGGATATGTTCAATTATATAAGAAACTGCCACAGTGTTTATTTGAAATAATTTATAAAATTTAATATGGCCTCCAACAAGATGAGGGTTCCATTTGTTTCACAGATTTGCTCATATTTAAAAAAAAAAATTCTCAGTCCTTTCAATTTTAACCATTGTGGTGGTCAGTACTTAGCCATATCTCATTGTGGACTTCCTGTGAATTTCCTTGATGGCTAATGATGTTGAGCAGTGGTTGGCAAACTGTGGCCTACAGGCTAAATATGACCCACAGCTTATTTTTATAAATAAAGTTTTATTGGAAAATTTGCTTACATGTGTATGGTTGCTTTTCGCAGAGTTCAGTAGTTTTCGATAGAGAATGTATGACTTAAAATGTCTAAAATATTTGCTGCCTAGACATTTGTAGAAAAAAAATTTGCTAATACCTGAGGTTGACCGTGTTCTTTTGTGCTTACTGGCCTTTGAATAAAGATGCGCCTTGACTTGTGATACAGCTACGACCTGATAAACCCATCATAAATACAAAAATATTGTAAGTTAAAAATGCATTTGATACCCTGTTAAGCCACCATAAAGTAAAACTATCATAAGTCAAGCCATGGTGAGTCCAGATGCTTCCCAACTTATGATACACCCATTGTAAAGTGAAAAAATCATAAGTCAAGCCATTGTAATTTGGAAACCATCCATAAATATTTTTGAAGTGTTTGTGCACATCTTTGGCACATTATTATTATTTACTTTTTGTCTTTTTTTATCATTTTTTATTACTTCATATTATGGGGGTACAAATATTGTTAGGGTTACATATCTTGCCCCATCCCCTCTCCCCCACCCCGCTATGCCAGAGCTTCTAGTACTTTTTGTCTTTTTATTATTGAGTTTAAAAATCCTTTATTTTTTATATATCCTGATTTTATATATCCTTTATATATATATTTTATATATCCTGATTGTCAGTCTACTGTCAGATACACGTTTATAAATATTTTCTAGCTTTCTGTGGCTTTCCTATTTATTTTCTAAAAAGTGTTTTTGCTGAGTAGATTTTAAAATTTTGCTGTTATCTAGTTTAACTTTAAGTATAAAACTATAAATAACAAATATATATTTAAAAAATATAAGTATTACACATATTTACCTATATACATGTATCCCACACACACACATCTATAGTGAGTTTTGCTTTATGGAAACTTATCTATAAATAAGAAATTTTGGCCTTACCGGAAATCATTTAAATATTCTTCTGTTTTTCTCTCAAGGTTTTAACATTTTAAGATTTTAGCTTTCATGTTTAGGATCCATAGTTATCCATCTCAAATTAAATTTTTTCATGTAGCGTAGAAATTGAGAGATTTTGTTCATATTGCTATTCCACTTTTCTAGCACAATTTGTTGAAAAGATTTTTCTCTATTCAATTCCTTTAGCACCTTTACTGAAAAGTAAATGATCACATAAGTGTAAGCCTCTTGCTGGGCTCTCCATTCTGTTTCATTCTATTTGTAGATTTTTATAGTAAGTCTTGAAGTTACGCAAGTTCTCCTGCTTTGTTCGTTTTTTAAAAGTTTTAATTGATACATAATAATTATACATATTTATGGGAAACAGAGTGATATTTTAACATATGTATAATATTTATAATGATCAAATTAGGATAATCAGCATAATCCATTGCCTCAAACATCATTTTTTTTGTGTTGAAAACATTCAAAATATTATCTTCTAGCTATTTTAAAATATATAATAAATTATCATTAACTGTTTTTCTTTTTCAAGATTACTTTGGTTTTTCTTCGTCCTTTGTATTTTCTTACCCCGCCAAAGTTTTATTGAGACATAATTGGGAAACAAAAGCTGAACATATTTAAAGTGTGCAA
Source organism: Mirza zaza (assembly GCA_008750895.1). Taxonomy (NCBI): domain Eukaryota; kingdom Metazoa; phylum Chordata; class Mammalia; order Primates; family Cheirogaleidae; genus Mirza; species Mirza zaza. The sequence continues at coordinate 67,799 of VSMD01012229.1, read as the reverse complement.
CATGATATTTTGATATATGTATATAAAATATTAAAATGATTACCACAATCAAGCTAATTAATATATCCATCATTTCACATAGTTACCTTTATTTTGGATGGTGAGAACATTTAAGATCTACTTTCTTAGCGAATTCCAAGTATACAAAACAGTTTTATTAACTATAGTCATCATGCGGTGCATTAGATCTCCAGAACTTATCCACCCTGCACAACTGAAACTTTGTACCCTTGCCCAGTATCTCACCATTTCTCCCACACCAAAGTCCCTGGCAATCATCATTCTCCTCTCTGCTTTTCTGAGTTCAACTTTGTTAGATTCCACATGCAGTACAGATATGCTCCTCAACTCATGATGGTGATAACACCTGATAACCCATCATAAGTTGAAAATATGGTAAGTCGAAGACGTATTTAATGTACCTAACCTACCAAACACCATGGCCTAGCCCTGCCTACCTTAAAGATGCTCAAAACACAGATTAGTCTACAGTTGGGAAAAATCATCTAACACAAAGCCTATTTTATTATTAAATGTTGAATATCTCATGTAATTTATTGAATACTATACTGAAACTAGAAGACAGAATGGGTGTAATGTACTCAAAGTATGATTTCTACGGAATGCTTGTACATTTTGCACCATTGCAAAGTCAAAAAATTGTTAAGTCAGACCGTCCTACATTGGGGACCAGCTCTATTTTTCTACCTGTGTCTGGCTTATTTCACATAGCATAATGTCCTCCAGGTTCATCCATATTGTTGCAAATGACAGAATTTTCTTTTTTTAAAAGGCGAATTAACAATATTCCATTATTATATAAAGATAGTCTCTGACTTAGGACAGTTTGACTCATAATTTTTCAACTTTACAGTGATACTAAGGCAATACACATTCAGTAGAAACCATACTTCAAATTTTGAATTTTGAGTTTTTGTTTTTTATTTTAAAATTTTTATTTTTATTATTATAAAACTGATTTTGTGTTAGATGATTTTGTCCAACTATAGGCTAATGTAAGTGTTCTGAGCATATTTAAGGTGGGCTAAGTTAAACTATGATGTTTGGTAGATTAGATGTATTAAAGGCATTTTCAACTTAGGATATTTTCAACTTACTATAGGTTTATTGGGATGGAACCCCATCGTAAGTCCAGGAGTGTCTATAATATAATATTCCATTATATTATATTTTCTTTATCCATTCTTCTGGTGATGAACACTTAGGTTGATTTCATTTTGGCTATTGTGATAATGCTGCAATGAATATGGATGTACAGATGTCTCTTAGAGATACCGATCTCATTTCTTTTGAACATATACCTGCAAGGCTTGCTGAATCCTATGGTAGTCCTATTTTTAATTTTTGATAAACCTGTCTGTATTATTTTCCATGATGACTGTACCAATTTACATTTTCAACAAATAGTATATAAGAGTTACCTTTTCTCCATGTCCTCACCAACATTTATTACCTTTTGTCCTTCTGATCTTAGGCATTGTGGCAGGTGTGAGGTGATAGTCTATCGTGATTGTGATTTGTATTTCCCCAATGAGTAGTTATGTCGAGCATTCTTTCATATACCTGTTGGTCATTTGTATAGCTCCTTTTGAGAAACATCTATTCAGGTCCTTTGCTAATTTTAAAAATCAGGTTATTTGTTTTCTTACTATTGAGTTGTATAAACTCCGTATATATTTTAGATTTCAACCCTGTATCAAATATATGTTTTGCAAACATTTTTCCCATTCTGTATGTTGTCTCTTCTCTCTGTTGTTTGTTTCCTTTCCTATGCAGAAGCTTTGTATATTTGATGCAATTCCACCTGTCCATTTTTTCTTTTGTTGCCTGTTCTTTTAGTGTTGTATCCAAATCACTGCTCAGACCAATGTCAAGAAGCTTTTCCCCATATTGTCTTCTAGCAGTTTCATGGTTTCAGGTCTTAGGCTGATGTCCTTAATCTATTTTGAGTTGATTTGTGTATATGATGTGAGATAAAAGTCCAGTTTCATTATTCTGTGTGTGGATGTCCAGTTTTCCCATTACCATTTATTGAAGAGACAATCCATTCCCTGTTGTGTAGTCTTGCCTTCGTTGTCAAATATCAATTGCTGTAAATTCATAAGTTGATTATTGGGCCCCTTATTATGTTCCATTAATATGTTTTTATGTGAGTAATATGTTGTTTTGATTACTATAGATTTGTAGTATATTTTGAAATTAAGTAGTGTGATGTCTTCAGCTTTGTTTCTCTTGTTACTTTGTATTTTCATATACAATTTAGAGTCATTTATAAAATGGTACAAGTCTGTTGACCAGAATTTGGTTGAATATATAAATAAATTTAAAGAAGGTTGCCATCGTAATCATACTGAGGCTTATAATCCACAAATATGGTACACCTCTCCATTTAATTAGGCCTCTTTTAATTTCTCTCAGCAATATTTTGAAGATTTTAGTGCAGAAATCTTATATACCTTTTGTAAAAAAAAATCCCTAGGTATTTTATATTTAATGATGATAACATCATTAAATATGATAATATTTAATGTGGTAACAATATTTTCCAGGTGTTTGCTGCTACTATATAAAATATTTTTATGCATTAGTCATATATTCTGAAGCCTTGCTTAATTTAATTTAATTTGTAGTTGTATTTTAGAATACTTAGTATTTTATATTTTTTGTAGTATTTATATTATATAAAAATACTGCAGGGGGCCACTCCTGTAGTCCCAGTTACTTGGAAGGCTGAGGCTAGAGGATTGTTTGAACCCAGGATTTCAAGGCCAGCCTGGGCAACATAGTGGAACCCTGTCTCTTAAAAAAAATATTAAAATGTCAAACAAATAGATTTATTTACATCTTACCTCAAATTTTTTGTATTATAATTATTATATATTGAATCTATATAAATCATAAACTTCATATGGCAATATTTTAATTTTTGCTTTTTTAAAGAAAGTGAGATGAAAGTCTTATATTTTACCTTGAACTATTTCTGATGTTCTTAATTTTTTCTTAAAGATCCAAATTTTCATCTGATATAAATTCCCTTAGCCTAAGGATTTTCTTTGACATATCTTTTAGTGTAGGTGTGCTGGTGCTGAATCTGAGTTCTTTTTTACCTGGAAGAATATTTATTAATATTTCACCATTATTCTTAAAGAATATTTTTGCTAGATATGGAATTCTGAGTTGACTGCTTTTTAATCACTTTAAAATATCAATGTTTCTTATTAGAAGTCAGTAGTTGTTCAAATAATTGTTTTTATAAATTTAGCAATTAATTTCACTGTTAAGTTCATGGAGTGAATTTTTTTAGTTCTGATATTCTTTTGGTTCCAGATTATCCATTTGGTTATTTCTTATAGTTTCTATTTCTTTGCTAAAATTTCCTACTTTTTTATTCATTATGATAATTATTCAGTGATTTTTCAATGCTTTAAATCATTGAACATAGATATATAAGTTGATTTAAAATTTTTATGTGCTAATTCCAACACCTGGGTCCTCTTACAGTTTGTTTTTTGTTGACTTTCTTTTCTCTAGTGAATTAGTCACATTCTCCTCCTTCCTTCATATGTTAAATAATTTTATATTGCATCCTGGACATTTGGAGTGGATTCTGCTATATTACCCTGAAGAGTGTTGTGTTTGTGTTTTTTCTCCTAATTCATTTTCATAGGCAAATAACTTTGTGGAACTACAACTACAAAATCCTATAAAGCCTGTCTCTTGGATGTTGGGCAAATGGGAGTGAGGAGGAGGGGATGGGTGTGGTGCACACTGTCTGGGGGATGGACATGCTTGAAGCTCTGACTTGGGTGGGACAAAGGCAATGTATTTAACCTAAACATTTGTACTCCTGTAATATGCTGAGATAAAAATAAATTAAAAATGTGAAAAAAATAATAAAATAAATAATAGCAAAAAGGGAAGCAGGGATGGACCTGAATGACCCAGAGGAAGATTAGAAGAGATGAATTCAGATAATTGGGAGTCTATCAAGCAGAGACTTTCAGGCCATTTTTAGGAGTTTACTTTTACTCTGGGAGAAGTGGAAGACTTAGAATAGAAGTGTGATGGTTCGCGTTACATTTTGAAAGGTTCGCTATGGCTACTGTATTGAGAATAGAATAGTGGTGTCAGGGAGGTGGCAAACATAGAGGCAGGGAGGAAGACCAGTTAGAAGACCATTGCAATATCCCAGGTCAGAGATGTGGTCACTTGGACCAGAGAAGTATCAGAGTAGATAGTGAGAAGAAGTTCAATTCTGGATTTACTTTTGTGAGAAAAGACCCAATAGGATGTTCTAGCAGATGGATATACATAGAAAATACTCTTTAAATTATTATAATTGATCAAATTTCTGTGCCCTAAATCTTATTCTCCCTAAAAATCTTTTTACCAGAAGTCTTCGTACTGCCGGAACCATCATCCTATACACTCTAAGACATCAAGAACTGCATGTCCTGCTTTGGTAAAAATTGAGCTCATGATTCATATAACTGTAAAGGGTTTTTGAACATTTTAATCAGTGTTCCATTCTGTTGTCACAGGTAAAAAAATCACTTTCAGATGCTAGAATGATTCAACTCAAGGCCACTAGATGGTGACCTCTACTAAATTTTAATACCAGGGTATAGAATTTGAGGTATTGATTATATTTACCGTAAACCATTTTCAATGTTAGAATTTTAGAATTGGTTAGCACTATAGTGACTGTTGTAATTAGATCAAGAATGGTAAAATAACTTGGTTAAATTTCTCAGCTGTTAGTTTTAAGAACTAGCATTCACTGATGGCTTTTTATGTGCCATCCATTTGCCAGTTGTGTGGATACAAGTTACAAATTATGATAGCAATATTTAATTTATATGACCTGCCTAACCAATGTTAGAGTTTGTTCCTTCAACCTTCAAAGGGAGATATGCATTTCTAAAAGTAATCATTTGGTCTCACTAGTTGTCATTGTAAAAAGTAAGATTATGAGTCATTTTTCTTTCCTTAGGATTGTTGAAAAGTAAGAAGGCATATAGTTTTCAAAGTAGCAATAATTGTACCAATGTCTTTATTTTTTTGAGTTACATTTTCTTCTATGCTAGGTTAAAAAAAAGTTCCCAAAATTTATTGTCAAAAGTCTGCCAGAATGGAATAACATATATGAAAATTTAAAGCAGTATGATGGTGCTTTTATTATATAGTTTCTGAATTCTACATGTGGGCAGGTCAAAAAATTATTAACCATAGTGAAATAAAAAGAATCCCTGTGGAAAACCACCCTGGAAGAGGCTGTACTTCAATTATGACTCTTGATATTTCTTTCACATTGCTTTTCTGAATTTCTATGTTTGTTTTTACAGTTTGGACTTAAGAGAGCTTAACAAGATGACAAACATTTTACCATATATCCCCAAGAGTTCTTTGAAATTCTTATGTCAGCATTATCATTTATAACTATTTAAAAAATTTTGCATGTATAGCAAGGTTATAAGAATTGGTGCAATAATTTCTACTGTGTGTAGAAATCTTACTGACTTTATGTGTTAGGAAGTCATTTTCATGGTATGTGTACTCAACTGAGCAAAAATTAAGCAAATCCATATCAAAAGCAATATTTTTTCCTTATGATTTTTATAAATTCTGTACCTCCATCTAACCCTACTTTATATTCATTTAAAATTTAAATTCCATGTTATTGATGTGGATATATTATTCTTGTGATTCTCATGTACATTTTAAATTCATTAGTTAATCCTTTTCAGATATCTATATAAGCCTGTATTTGATGATATATTCCTCAAATTTTGGGCACAAACCTATAGGTCTACAATGTCAAATCAAAGTATTATCAAGCCAAAGAGATTGATCATTTTAAATAGGTTTATTGTCAAATTGCTGTCCTAGAAATATTGTTCTAGTGCCACCAAAAATAATCTTTTTATTCACAAAACTGAAATTTGTCATTTAAGAAGATTGTGGTTGTCCAAGATATTCTTTAATAACTTACCTATTGGAGTAAGGATATTACCTGAGTTTTCTTATATCAGAACAGTAATGTATTTTAGAAATAAAACAATCATATGACTTATAAACTTTTCTCACTCCATGTAATTTTATTGTCTTTGCTAATTTTCTCACTTGAATAGACAAGAAATTATTTTCCCTTGATTGTATATTTTAAAAGTTTCTAATTTTTTCTTTAATCTGAAACTTGCTATTATTCGAAGAATGCTTTTATTGGATAATTGAATCTATTTTCTCTTTTTGGATTCTGTTTTTAAATCCATTTTTTCTAAAATAAAGTAAATATCTCTTTTTATTTCATCTATTATACCTGTTTGTATCCTGAGATTTTAAGAGCCTTTAGTCAGAGCTTAGTAGTGATTAAGTAGGTTTATACACAAGAGCCAGGACATATAGTTTGTGAATGTATTGGTTTTCTTTTTTTATATCATGAGTGAGTGTAAATAATAGTCCCCTGACCAGTAATAGCTATCAATCAATTATTAAATAAATCAAATATAAGTTCTACCACATAAACCTTAGCTTTCACTTTAATATGTATACAATGAAGAGTTTGAGCCAAGGCATTTTTTTTTATTTTGGCATATTATGGGGGTACAGATTTTAAGGTTTCAATAAATGCCCTTTCCTCCCCTCCCCCCACAAGTCTGAGGCATTTTTAACAGTTTGCTTTAGATGAAACTCCGTTTCTATAATTTCATAGCTAAAGTTATTGATATTTAAAATGCTCCACTGGAGGCTTTCCATTTAGGAAAATAATCTGTAAAAAACACAATATTATTGTACTACTATTTTCCCAAATATTTCTGTTCATAGCAGGCTACAAGATACCGTGAGATTAAATTGATAGAATTTTTATGCATTTTATGTTGTTTTCATTTTAGATTAGTATTTTCTTACATCTAAAATATAAATAAGCTATTTAGCTATTAATACTTTGGACTCAAATGCTTACTTGATCTTTACCAGGTGTGTGACTATGGGCTCATTTCTTCTCTCTCTCAGTAGCCACAACTAATAAATGGAAAAAACACTAGCATTTTCCTTATGGAGGTGTTTGAGAATTCAGTGATATACTTAAAAGAGTGCCTGGGACCTAAAAATGCAAAGCTATGAGTAGTTATTTTACAGAGTAGTTAAAGGATTGAATTAAAAATTAAAACTGTACTGTTCAACAAAATAATGAAATAAAAAAGGGTTGCATTTAGTAAACTATATTCCTACAAACATCAAATTCCCTCTCATTCCCTCCTATCCTACTCCACAGCCTTAGGCAATCACTAATCTGATTTCTATCTCTATAATTTCTCTTGTTCTGGGAATTTTATGTAAGTGAAATCACACAATATGTGATCTTTTGTGATTGTAGTCCCTCTTCCTCAAGAGAGGGATTACTTTCCAAGACTGCCTCCTCACATTCCTATATGCACATATAAATCCCTTTCCTATAGCCAATGTGTGCCCATGTGCCAAAATACCTTTTCATTATTTTCACATTTTTTTTCCAGAATTGCCCTTCCTCTCCATGAAGGCTTAGGGCAGGAGCATAGAATATAATTTACTAGTATTAATAGCTGTTTTTCTATTGTTCATTTTCTAGGTAACTTGAAGTTTGGATGTTCTTTGTCTTCTAATTATGCTGAAAGCATGGATTTTATATGGTTATATTTGTTTGTTTTGTTATTTTTTGGGGGGGAAGAAATGTTGGGAAATTCTGATTTCCATGACTGCCATTGCCTTGGCAATGTAGATTTTCTATGACTTCTTTTTAAGCAGAATTTTAGATTCCAAATATTTGGGTACTGATAATTAAAGTTAATTTGGAATTTACTGTATTGCCAATAAGGTAACTTTAAGTTCTGGCTATACTTATTTGCTTTTTCTGCACAGAGCTTAACCCTATGAAAACTGTATGAAAAGATTGCATTTTAAGGCTATGACTCAATAGGATTTTTATGAGAAACATTTTGGAATACCAATACTGGGCCTAACAGATCTGTCCTAAATCATCTTATAATTCAGAAGTAATCTTCCTATTATAAAGAACTTACTATTTAGATTTGATAAAAAACATTGTTTTAGAGAATTTTGATATAAGTATTTGTGAAGATAATTGTGAAAGTAGGAGAAAACAAATATAGCCTTTCCACAACAGATAAATGTGACAAAATGTGGTGAAAGGACACTAAAAATATCCTAAGATGAGGCAGCAATGATTATTCTTATGTATTTATTAACATTGTTTTTATTAATTTCTGCATTCTAGATATTTTATATATTATCATAGATCACAACAATATGCTAGAAATAACCTTAGTAATCATAAAATTTAACTCCCTCCTTTTATAAAAAATAATGAAATCAGCTAAAATTCCCTAAAAATCACACAACATGTTAGAGACAGAGCTGAGTCTGGAACTCTATATCTGTGAGATTTTGCTGTGTAACAATTCACCCTAAAATATAATGACTTAAAACAACAATCATTTACTTAGCTCACAATTCTGTGGGTTGGTAATTTGGGATGAGATCAGCTTGGTAGATTTTCTGCTGGTCTTTGTTCATGTATCACCATCATCTAGTGGGTTGACTAGCATCTGCACTATCTAGGACGATGTCATTCATAAACTGAGGTTAGCAGGCTCTTGGCCAAAGCAATAGAGATACTTGGGCCATGTGTCCGTCATCACCCAGCAAGCTAACCTGGCTTTGTATGCTGACAATGGCAGGGATCTCAAGACCAGCAATGGCAGAGGCTGAAGCCTCTTGCCCTTAGACTTGAACTTGCACAGTTTCAATCCCATTGCATCCCATTGGTCAAAACAAGTCATGCAGCTAGCCAGATTCAAGGGGCAGGGAAATAGACCCTTCCTCTTAATGGGAGGAGCAGCAAAGCATTTGTGGCCATTCCTACCTCCTCTCCTGCAATCTTACAACCCCAATCAGCTAATTTCCAGTCTATGGTTGTCTCAATACAGAATCCTTAGATAAGGAATTTGGTAAGACAAGCATGCCTTTCTACTTAACAGTAACTCATTTTTGTCTAGGAAATGTAGGAGTCTTTATTGAAGATGTGATATTTGAAGTAGATCTTGAAGAATGAGTTTTCCAGATAGAAGATGATTAAAAAATTGAATCTAGATACAAGGGAAAGTATGTAGAAAGGCACAGAGTTTTAGAGAGAATGACAAGCTTTGGGATAGTGAGAAAATCAACATGGCTTGGGGGTTAGGTCAGGGAGTGGTGAATGGGGAAATGTGGGGGACGGTGAGGCTAGAGGGAGCTTCTAATATCCAGAGTTTGTCCATGCATGGCAGGGGCTCAGCTACCTGGTGTCATTTGAGAATATGTTTTTAGTTCAGAAGAGGCAGTAAGGTAGCATTTCCATTTTGGGAAGATATCCCTCCCCCTCTCCCACCCCAGAATAGGAAATCTGAACAAATATAAATTCTATGAATTCGAGGATACAGGTATGTAGCAGAGATTCTGTGCAAGTTCAAGGGACAGGAATTTCATCATCACAACAAAGGCATGATAACAGCATGAGCTGGAACTTGGGGAACAATAAAGAGCCCAGTATTCTGCACAGGTCAAGTTATCAAGGAGTCAGAGATATAGGTGACTGTCTGGGAGTGTAGGAAATATGACATAAATCAGTCAGCTTGCCAGATAGTTCTGTCCCAGCACTTCCTGACTCAGAATGAGCACAGGAAGTGAGGCATCATGAAGAGTGCAGGTGGTAGAAATCAATGTGACTGATGAAAGCCTGTAGAGGAAAAGGCAAAGTCATGATGAAATTCTTTATCAACTTGGCACATTAGTTACTACTATAACTCAAAAAGAATTGATCTTTGGACTACATTTGCAACTGTATAAACAATTTATGAACTAAAATATGGTGTTAGTGAGACTGTTTCTATTTCTTATTTCTTAAAGATGATAAAATAGCATAAGCAACCTGAAACACTGCAGCTGAAAGTGTTATTTTGTATCTTTTTGCTTGAAAAGATAGAAACATTAGCCTCTTTCATTTGTTCACATCTACCTGGTGCCATCTTCTAGTTCTCTAATTCAAAGTATGTTTAAATTAATCATGCATTCCCTGAATTACAGTTTATACTCTGCCCCTTGTTTTGAGTTGAATATTTACTTAAAATTGATTTAGCGATTTTTTTTCTTTGTTTCAGAGGACCTTATCATATCCTTCACCGTATCCATGGCAATTGGGTTAGTAATTGGAGGATTTATTTGGGCTCTGTTCGTTTGTCTGTCTCGAAGAAGAGCCAGTGCTCCCATCTCACAATGGAGTTCCAGCAGGAGATCTAGATCTTCTTACACTCACGGCCTCAATAGAACTGGATTTTACCGCCACAGTGGCTGTGAACGTCGAAGCAACCTCAGCCTGGCCAGTCTCACTTTCCAGCGACAAGCTTCCCTGGAACAAGCAAATTCCTTTCCAAGAAAATTAAGCTTCAGGGCTTCTACTTTCCATCCCTTTCTGCAATGTCCACCACTTCCTGTGGAAACTGAAAGTCACCTGGTGACTCTGCCCTCTTCCAACACGGCTCCCAGCATCAACACTTCCCACAGTCTGAGCCGTCCTGATTTCCACTGGTCCAGTAACAGTCTTCGAGTTGGCCTGTCCACACCGCCCCCACCTGCCTATGAGTCCATCATAAAGGCATTCCCAGATTCCTGAGTAGTGTACTTGTGGTTTTTCATTCTTTCTTGTCTTTTATTGCAAGGAAATCATAAATAGGCTAAATAGAATTTTGAGGGCATGGCTCAAACAACTAATGAATTTCCAAGTTGAAATATTCTCATACAAGTTGGACATTACAATGTAAAGCAAATTCTTTGAATATATGTTTTTTCTTATGTCTCAAAAATGTAATATTTTTCCCAAATAGTTATATATTTATGTATTTTGTACTCAATGTGAGGCTTATCAAAGATAATGATTCTAATCTAAGAATTAGCTATCATGCAGTATACATATATTTGATTAAACATTTTAGATATTCATGGTTTACAGTCCTCATTCACCTTCCAATGTGACTATAAAGAGAAGAAAATCACTGTCACTTAAAAAAAATATTCTAACTTCACTTTCTTTAGGATGCCAAGTGAACCATGTCAACATTTTACAGTCTTGGATTATATGAGTACAAAATGACAGAACCTAGGAGATTCTAAAGTTCCTTGATTCCATTCATGAGAAGTGTGGAGATCAATCAAAGGAAGCTGAACTCTGTTGTGGCATAGGATGTCTTATTTTTGACAATTTTTTTTTCCCAGAGAGACTCTTTTTGTGTTTTTCCCAAGAATAGTTATTCACATCATTGGGACAAAATTCTTGGATTTACTAACATGATGATTTAACTTTTCTTCACAGTTTTTGCTATGTTGTTAGAGAAGCAACAGCAACAGAGCAAATTCGTTTGACCTAAGAACAAACTTTGAGTTTAACACCAAGCTCACATTTTTCTTAAGGGATATTTTTTTTTTCTGAGAGTTAGATCTGGCAACTGGGAAAGCACTTTATCTGGGGATCTTCTCATGTAACTTCACAGACAAATAAAGTATGAGTCATTGGAGAGATACTTTGTTATTGAAATGGATGTTACACCCATGAAGAATAATTCTTCCTGGATGGACTCTTAATCATCAGGCATCATCATCCCTTTTTGCTCCTCCATGCATTTCAATCCCAACTTCTCTGAAGAGTCTTTGTACAATGACTGAACCATGCCGTATGATTGTTGGTGCAGACAATTATCTCAGGAGTCCACTTCTACAGGTGGCTGCCCTTGTGAAGGAAGATACATCCCTAAATGTGGGCACCAGAGACCTTCAGTGGTCAAATGTGTGTGGCTGAACTTTCCATTTAAGGACATGAGTTCACTGGAATATGACCCAAAAACTTGTGGTTCATTTCCAGTATAGTGAATATTTAGCTTATGTTGCTGTTTGTTTGTTTCTTTGAATATTGAGATTTTCATTTTAAAAAACGTACTCTCGTTTTAGTTTTCACATTGCAGTGGTCACAGCTAATAGTGTCTGAATATGGGTCAAGAATGTAAAAATTTTTATATGCAATTCCATATAGCATTTTTCCCTATTATTTTTACTTAGCTTATATTATCCCCCATTCCTCAAGGACAGTTAATCTCCATAATGTCTACAGATAGATGTTCTCTAATTAAATGTGCCAGAAGAAAGAAAAAAAAAGAAAGAGAGGAAGAAGGAAAGATAGAAAAAATAAGGGGAAAAAAAAGCTAACAGGATAACCAATTCATTGTAAGTCGGTTTTTAACAAAGAAATTTAGCAGTTGTCATATAGCCAAGTAAGATTTCAAGAGAGCATTAGCTTAGTAACAAGGCTATTTTTTCACTTGTGTGTCACTCTTAATGCCCAACATGAGAAGTGAGCAAAGGGTGTGGTTTTTATCTGGAATTTATATTGGAAGTAAAAACTGCTTTATAGCTCTCAAATTAGGAAAATAAGAGCAGCAATCCTCTGGAGCATTTAACCATCTGGGAGAATTGTTACTGCCTCTCATCCCAGTTATAAGATAATAAAAATTAGTATCTTATAAATATTGTTCAGTGTGTAAAATGTGAAATGAAAGCATAAACTGGAGACTTTTTACAGTTGTATTTGTTTTATTTGAAATGTTTTGTTGATTATGAAATAAAATGAAACTGATGTCAATTTTGCTTCACAGTTCATTTATCAAATAATGAAAACAATGTCTTCCAAAAATCAAGAAGTCAGGAAATTATAAAACTCAGATATAAATAAGGAAAATACTTAGGATGAAAAATTATACTATAGAGTTTTGAACTTATTAAAATTTATTGAATAAGAAAAGTCTCCTTTGTACTTTGGTATTTTAACCCAATCTAGACCATTTGTAATTGAGTGGACTGAGATATAAACTCTTTTTCATATAAAAATGTATAACAGAAAAAGGGTAATATCACAAATAAATTTAACAGAATTTTTCAATGCAGATGGAAGAATTAGTAAGTTATTTGTTAAAAACATGAATTCAGATTCTTACCCTAATAGCTAACTAAGTACTTCCAGAATTATCTAATTAACCTATTTAGAACATAAAAATTTAAAATAAAATCCATATTAAAAATAGAAGAAATTTGAAATAAATGTCTAACAAATCTGTGAAATATAAAAGGGACACTTTTTAAGAACCAAAATGATGGAATAAATTACAAAGAAAAGTATTAATAGCTTTAATTATTTAAAAAAATTCTGAAATTCTGTTCATGAAAAGATGTTTATCCAAAGTTTAAAAATAAGCATAAACAACAAAAAATGAAGAAAGAAAAAGACTGTAAGTATGGCAAAAAATAATGGCCAATATCTTTAAGTTATTATTAGCTCACATAATTAGATATGAAAAACACTTGGATTTAAATCAATAAATTAGTAAAGAAACAAAGCGGGTAATTCACTGAAGAGAAAATTTAATTGATTAATGTATATGCTAAAATTTTTATAAATTACATTATTTGTAAAAATAAATGCAATGAGATATACACACAAAATATCAGACTTCTTTTAGATACCTCAAAGAGCTAAAAATAGAAATACCTTTTGATCTAGCAATAGCATTATTAGGCATCTACCCAAAAGAGCATAAGACACTCTATTATAAAGACATCTGCACCCGAATGTTTATGGCAGAACAATTCACTATTGCAAAGACGTGAAAACAACCCAAGTGCCCATAAATTCATGAGTGGATTATTACAATTTGGTATATATTTACAATGGAATATTAATACTAAGAAATGACAGTGAGCTAGCACCGCTTATATTATCCTGGCTTAAGCTTAAGCCCATTATCCAAAGTGAAGTGACACAAGATCAGAAAAATGGGCTCCACATGTACTCACCATCAAATTGGTACTGACTGATTAGCATTATAGTGCCCAAGTGCTACCTTTGCTAGGGAGAGGCAAAGATATAAAATGTAATCAAAATGTTCATATTTTCATATTATCCTGAAATAAAATTAAAATGTAAAAAAAATAGATAGAAAATTTTAACTGTAAGCCAATCATAAATCTTGCTAAAATAAAGTGGGTCAGAAAAGTTGAAAGTAAAAGGTAAGACAAAGTTATATTAGAGTGTATTTACTACCTAGTACTGAATATCAGAAAAATTTTGTCAAGATGAAATATGTGAAATGAGACAATTACTTTACATTATTAGGAGTATAATCCCAATGAGGTGTAAATAAACATGAGACTTATGTGGTAAGTAACAAAGCACCAGAAATGTCTTTATAAAACAAACTATAGAGTGAGGTATGCAAAAGAACATTTGAGTAACTCTGGAAGGCTTGCTTTATTTATGGAGAAGAAGTCTCAACATTTTAAGATATTTTGTGCCTAAATTAATTTGTATATTAAATGTTATTTCAGCTGGAGTCTTGTCATAAAAGCTTTTGTTTTGTTTCTGTATTCATCTTTGTTTGTCTTTTAACTTAGATGACAATAGAAATCTTGCAGAAATAAAACTTAAGAAACTGTCATTGGAAAGAGAAGACTAATGAGAAAAGGGCCTTAACCTACTAGACACCAAAATGTTCTTAAAGCTAAAATAAAAATTAAAAAGTCATGCAAACAAACAAACAAAAAAAAAAACAAAGGAAAATAAATCTGCAAATCAATGGAACAAAATAAACACTACAAAAATAGAACCAGATATATGTGGGAAATTAGTTATGATGAGGGTGGCATTTCTAATAAATGAAAAAAAATGACTATAATGCTTGGGGAAAAACTAGATAGCCATAGAGAAAAATCTCTTCCTCACTTATATTATAATGTGTTCAAAATGAATAAGGCATGCACAGAAAAAATGAAATAATGGCATGTAATAAAAATACATACATATTTTAAAAATATTTTCATGGGGAAATCCTTTTTAAGTCTTTGGATAATGTGATTTCAGATTTTTTTTTAATTTTAAAGTTAGTTTTAAAAATAAGCAAATCCTAATTGTTTAAATCTATATTTGAAACCAACTTCACTAAGATTTAATTCATATACCATGAGATGCATACATTTTAAGGGTGGAGTTCAATCAGTTTTGGCATATGTACACACCTATGTTACCATCACTATGATCAAGACATATAACAATTCCATCATCATAAAATGTTCCTTTATATCCCTTCCCATTTAATCCAGATTTCTTAATCTTAGCCCTCGGCCAACATGGATCTGCTTTTTTTCATTATAACTTAGATTTACTTGTCCTGGAGTTTTGCACAAATGGAATGAATCATACAGTGTGTACTGTTTTGTGTCTGGCTTCTTTCACTCAAGATAAGTTGAGATTTATTCATGTTGTTGCATATTTCAACAATTCATCCCTTTTTATACTGACTAATCCCACTGAATTCCACTGAATAGATATAGTACCATTTGTTTGTTTATTATCCTATTAATGGACATTTTCCCTCCAGTTTGTGGCTATTATGAATAAAATTTCTCTGAACATTTATATATAAATATTCGTATGGACCTTTAGTAGGCTAAAAAATGGTTCCCCAAAATATCAGGTCCTAGTCTCTAGAACCTATACATGTTATCTTATTTGAAAAAAGAGCTTTTTGTAGATGTGATTAAATGAAGGATTCCATGATGTCTGATTATTCTGGATTATCTATGTGGTCCCTAAATGCTATAGGAAGGGTTCTTATAAGAAAGGCAGAGGGAGATTTTACACAGACTTATATAGTACCTTCCAAAGTCATGCAACCTGCTCTGCCACTGATTGCAGTCCTATGCCATGTCCATGTACCCACCAAGTTCTCAGGCACTGGTGAAGGTCACACTACCTGCCACTATGAAGAGGGACTTGTCCAGCTCCTGCCCAAGCTTTCAACAGAGGCCTGAGGACTAACCTACCAATCTGAATGAACAACATCCAGAACCAGCTTGGACTGTGACAACCACAGGGGAATGGAATGATGCAGGAGAACATCTGTGTTACAGGCTTTCAGTACATCCGCCCCTCTTCCCCCAGGTCAGTCCTCCACAGTAGGACATAAAAGTATTATCTAGGGATTTCCCCTCCTCATTAAGTAGGAGAGTTCTCAGCAAAGGAGAATAAGCGCTCTTCAAACCTATCATCCATGAGCTGAGAGAAGAGGTTATAGATGAGAAGAAACCAGCAAAAGAATTCTGGCAACATGAAAAACAAGCTAGTTTGACACCCCCAAAGGATCATAATAGATGCACAGCCACATATCCCAATCAAAAGGAAATTGGTGAAATGTCAGAAATGGAATTCAGAATATGGATGGCAAACAAGATGAATGAAATTGAAGATAAAGTTGAAAACCAACACACACACAATATCAGGACATGAATGAAAAATATAAAAAAACTCACTAAGGAGATAGACAACATAAGAAAGGATATAGGAGAACTTGATGAAATGAAAGAGTCATTTAGGGAATTAAAAAATACAACAGAATGCTTCAACCAACAGGCTGGACCAAGCACAAGAATCTCAGAGCTTGAAGAAAAGGCTTTCAACTAATCCAGTCAGTCAAAGATATAGTAAAAAGAATAAACAATAACTCAGAGAAACATAGGACTATGTGAAATGAACCAATAAATGAATTGCAGATATTACAGAGGGAGAAGAAGAAAAAGCAAAAAGCTTAGAAAACCTGTTCAAAGGAATTACCAATGAGAACTTCCCAAGTATCGCCAGAGATTTAGACATCCAGATATAAGACAGTCATTGAACATAGGGAAGATTCATTACAAACAGGACATCTCCAAGACACATAGCCATCCACCTAGCTAAAGTCAAAAGGAAGAAGAAAATTCTACAAGCTGCAAGATGAAAACAACTAATGTACAAAGGAAAATCCATCATGATAACAGATTTCTCAGCAGAGACTTTACAAGCTAGAAGGGATTAGGGCCTCATTTTTAGTATTCTTAAGCAGAACTGCCAGCCAAGAATATTTTATTCTGTAAAAACTAAGTTTCATAAATAATGGAGAAATAAAGACTTTTGCAGACAAGCAAAGACTAAGAGAATTTGTCACTACTAGACTTAACCTACGAGAAATGCTATGAAGTACATTATATATGGAACAGCACGATAGATACCAACTGCTGTAAAAACACCCAAAAGTTAGAGCTCACAGATGTTATAAAACAATAGCATAAGAGGGAAAACAAAACAATAAGGTATCATCCAACATGAAGAACAGAACAGCATCCCACATATCAATACTAACATTCAAAGTAAATGGTTTGAATGCCCCATTTAAAAGACACGGACTGGCTGAAGGGATGAAAAAACACATCTGAAGCATTTGCTGTCTCCAAGAAGCATATCCAAACCACAAAGACTCACACAGTTTTAAGGTTAAGGATTTAAAAAAATACTCCATGCAAATGACACCAAAAGTGACCATGTGTAGCTATTCCAATGTTAGATTAAATAGACTTTAAATCAACAATAGTAAAAAAAAAAAAGACAAAGATGATCATTATATAATGGTAAAGGGAGCAATTCAACAAGAAGATATGCTGACCATAAATATAGAGGCACCTAACACATAAGCTCCTAGATTCATGAAGCAAATTCTACTAGATCTAAGCAAAGATATGAGCAGTAGCATCTTAATTGCCAGGGACTTCAACACTCCACTGACAGAACTGGAGAGAAAATGAATAAACAAATTTTGGACATAAAAGAGACACTGGAACAAATGGACCTAACAGGCATTTATAGACAATTCTACCCAAAAACTACTGAGTATACATTTCATCAGTACATGAGACATTTTCCAAGATTAATCATATCTTAGACCACAAAACAAGTCTCAGAAAATTCAAAAAACTGAAATCACGCAATGTATCTTCTCAGACCACACTGGAATAAAATGAGAAATCAATTCCAAGAGAAACACCCAATTCTCCACAAAATCATGGAAATTAAACAACCTGCTGCTGAACAGTCCTTGGCTCAATGATGAATTTAGTTGGAAATCAAAAGATTCCTTGAACTCAAGGACCAAGGGAACACAATCTTTAAAAATCTATGGGATAGAGTGAAAGCAGTCCTAAGGGGAAAGTTCATAACATTAAATGCCTACATCAAAAGACAGAAAGATCCCAAATTAACAACCTAATGTCACATTTCAAATATCTAGAAATAGAAGAACAAACCAAACCAAAAGCAAGCATAAGAAAAGAAATAATGAAGCTCAGAGCAGAACTAAATGAAATGGAAACCAAAAAACAAAACAAAACAATACAGAGGATAAATGAAACAAAAAGTTGATTCTTTAAAAAGATAAACAAAATTGATAGACCACTAGTTAGACTAACCAAAAATAGAAGATAAAGGACTCAAATAAGCTCAACAAGAAATGAAAAAGGAGACATTACAAGTGATACCATGGAAAAACAAAATAACATCCATGAATACTACAAAAACCTACATGCAAACAAACTAGAAAAACCACAGGAAATGGATGACATGGATTACTACTGGAAATATACAACCTCTCCTGCCTGAATCAGGAAGAAATAGAAATCCTGAACAAATCAGTATTGAGCACTAAGATTGAAACAGTAATAAAAAATCTCCCAAGAAAAAAATAAAAACCCAGACCAGATGGATTCATAACCAAATTCTACCAGATCTACAAAGAAGAACTGGTACCTATCCTACTGAAATTATTCCATAACATCAAGAAGGAGGGACGACTTCCTAACTCATTCTATGAAGCCAGTATTGCTTTGATACTAAAGAAAGGAAAGAACACAATGAAAAAAGAAAACTACAGACCAATATTCCATATGAACATAGATGCAAAAATCCTCAACCAAATACTACCAAACCATATTCAATCACACATCAAAAAGATAATTCACCATGATCAAGTGGGTTTCATCCCAGAGATGCAAGGATGGTTCAACATATGCAAATCAATAAATGATTCACCACATAAACAGAAGCAAAAACAAAGAACATATGGTTATCTCAATAATTGCAGGAAAAGCATTCAATAAAATCTACCACTCTTTTATGATAAAAATCCTCAACAAACTAGGCATAGAAAATACATACCTCTAATTATAAAAGCCATATATGACAAACCCACAGACAACATCAAACTGAATGGGGAAAAGTTGAAAGCATTCCCCCTAAGACTGGAACAGGAGAGGGGTGCCTAGTGTCACCACTTCTATTCAACATAGTGTTGGAAGTCCTAGCCAGAGCTATAATGCAAGAGGATGAAATAAAGGGCTTCCGAATCAGAAAAGAGAAAGTCAAACTATCCCTCTTCGCTGAAGATATGATTTTGTATCTAAGAAAGTACTAAAGACTCCACCAAAAGACTTCTAAAATTGATAAATTCATCAAAGTCTCAGTTTATAAAATCAATGTATACAAATTGGTAGCATTTCTATATATTAGTACTAATAACAGTCAATCAGAGAATCAAATCAAAGAATCAATACCATTAACAATAGCTGAAGAGAAAAGAAAATACCCAGGGGCTGGGCATGATGGCTCATAGCTGTAATCCTAGCAGTCTGAGAGACCAAGGCAGGAGGATCTCTTGAGGCCAGGAGTTCAAGACCAGTCAGAGCAAGAATGATATCCCATCTCCACAAAAAATACAAAAATTAGCTGTGTGTGGTGTTGTGTACTTGTAGTCTCAGCTACTTGGGAGGCCGAGGCAGGAGGATCACTCAAGCCCAGGAGTTTGAGGTTGCAATGAGTTATAAGATGATGCCACAGCACTCTATCCCAGGAGACAGAGCAAGACCCTGTCTCAAAAAAAAAGAAAAAAGAAAAAAAAAAGAGAAGAAAATACCTATGAATATTCTTAACATGGAGGTGAAAGATCTTTATAAGGAAAACTATAAAACACTGATAAAAGAAATCACAAAGGACACAAACAAATGGTAAAACATCCTTCGCTCATGGATTGGCAGAATCAACGTCATAAAAATGTCCATACTGCCCACATTGATTTACAGATTTAATGTAATTCCCATTAAAATCCCACCAGCATTTTTCATAGATATAGAAAAAATAATTCTAAGCTTTCTTTGGAACCACAGAAGACTCTGAATAGACAAAGTACTCCTATGACAAAAGAATAAATCTGGAAGCATTGCATGACCTGATTTCAAATTATACTAGAAGACTATAGTAGCCAAAATGACAGGGTACTAGTATAAAAGTAGAGACATGGACTAATGGAACAGAATAGAGAACCCAGAAATAAAACCATATAACTATGACCAACTTATCTTATACAAAGCAGACAACTAGGGAAAGGAAGTCCTATTCAATAAATGTTCCTGGGAAAATTGGACAACCACATGCAGAAGAATGAAACAGGACACTTATCTCTCACCATATACAAAAATTAATTCAAGACAGATAAAAGAATTAAATGTAAGGCATGAAATAATAAAAATTCTAGAAGGAAGCATAGTAACAACTCTTCTAGATGTTGGCCTAGGCAAAGAATCTATGATAAAGATCCCAAAGGCAAACACAGCCACAACAAAAATGGATAAATGAAACTTAATTAAATTAAAAAGCTTCTACATGGCAAAGGAAGTAATCAACAGAGTAAATAGACAACCTATAGAATGGGAAAAAATATTCGCAAATTATTTGACAAAGGACTTATATCCAGAATCTACAAAGAATTCAAACAATTTGGCAAGAAAAAAACAAACAACCTCCATTGAAAAGTGGGCAAAAGACATGAACAAAAGTTTTTCAAAAGAAGATAGAGAAATGGCCTATAAGCATATGAAAAAATGCTAAACCTCACTAATCATCACAGAAATGCAAATTAAAGCTAATGAGATACTATCTTACCCTTATGAGAATGACCATTATTAAAAAGTCAAAAAACAATAGATACTGGCGTGGATAAAGAAAGGAATACTTATACACTTTTGGTGGGACTGAAAATTAGTACCACCTCTATGGAAAACAGTATAGAGATTCCTCAAAGAAATAAATGTAGACCTACCATTCATTCCAGCAATCCCAGTGATGGATATCTACCCAAAAGAAAAGAAGTCATTTTATTAAAAAGATATCTGCATTTGAACATTTATTGCAGCACAATTCACAACTGCAAAGTTGTGGAACCAATGTAAGTGGTTCCACATCAATTCACAAATGTATAAAGAAAATGTAGCATATTTATACCATTGAGTACTACTCAATCATGAAAAGGAATGAAATAATGTTGTCTGCAGCAACTTGGATGGAACGGGAGACCATCATTCTAAGTGAAGTATCTCAGGAATGGAAAACCAAACACCCTGTGTTCTCACTAGTAAGTAGGAACTTAATGCTGGGCACACGCAGGTACAAAGAGATGTAAAAGTCATTGGAAACCAAGAAGGGGAGACGGTGAGAGGGGAGGTGTAGGATGAAAATTTACCAATTGGGTACAATGAACACTATTCTGGTGACAGGCACATCAAAAGAACTGACTCAGCATTATGCAAGGTATCCATTTAACAAAACATTTGTACCCTCTTAATATTTTGAAAGAAAAAGAAAGAGAATGCTAGCCTTGGAGATTCTATTGACGTAGCCGTAAGCTAAAAAATCCCACCAGCCACCAGAACATAGAAGAGATGATGAACGCTCTTGTGCAGAACCTCAAGGTAAGCTAGAGGTGAGACATTAGCACCTTCTCAGAGCCTTCCTGGGCATGCACACAGTCCTTCTCATGGGTGTGTGGATTTCTATGTCCCCAGAATTATGTGTGAGCTTTTCGAAGCACTCAATAGACACTTCATTTCCCATATTTTCCTTTCAATGTTTTTGTTCAACCTCTTTTTACTCCGATTGGTGTCTCTGCATTAGGCAACTGCAAAATTAAACAATTGCTATTGATTATTTTCAACCAAAGGGAGTTTCCCGCTTAGTGAGCTCTGAATGAGGTTATATAAACATAAATCCTGTGAATGGAGTTTTCAGGAACTGCCAGTCTGGTCAAATAGTGATTATTGCTGGGGCCTGGGTCTTTTTGAGAAGCTCTAACTCATTTTGACTTCTCTGGTGACTGTTAGGCTGTTGTTCTTCACAGATACAGTGGTGGCTAGCTACCTCAGGTGATTCGCGATGCTACCTCAGAGCTGGCAAGAAGGAGCTAGGAATAGACAAGTTAAAAATGTCACAACGTCACTATTCTTATCAAGATTCAGTTGTTTTTCTTGAACAAATGTTCCTTAGATTGTTGTAAGTCTTTGGTTAATTTCCAGAGTACTGAAAAAGTTGCTGGTTTTGTTGTTGTTGTTGTTGTTTGTTTGTTGGCCAGCGTTTACACTGATTTTATGGAGAAGTAAATGATAAGAGTTCCTCATTCCATCACTCCAGAAATGCTTCTGTTTATTGTCGTTTTGGTATTCAGATAGTCTTGCTCTTAAAACCAACTGGCACAAAGATCCAGGTCCTAAAAATTAGAAACAGGGTCAATTAGTGCTTCACCAGAATACTCTGGCGATTGGTCTGCCTCTGCTTTCCTTATGATATGAAATTGTGTGTGGGATTCAAGACCACCCTTTGAAAGGATGTGACTGATTTTAAGGGCATACTCTTCCACAACCATGAATCTCTTGGAAGTGGGAACAGATTGTTCAGTGCCTACTGATGGTTAAAAGTCTACCACATCATATCTTAATTCTAGAATCTGTACCATATTATTCTAAGGACTTTCATCCTCCAACTCTTCAGAATAAATCGCCAATTTAATTAAACCTATTTCTTCTGGATAAGTGTAGAATTTATGGTTCAAATCCCTTCCAAAAAGATCCTAGAGTGAGAAGATGCTCATGTGTAATAAACATTAAGGGCAAATGTGTTGCTTGACAGAACTTCTATATTGGTGTTTAGGCATTTCCATTCACCTGGCTGGAGGGGAACATAGTCATAGCAGTGTTCTTTCTGGGTAGAAATAGGAGATGGGACCTGTGTGTAGTGAGTCATTTGTCCTTTCCCCAATGTGCATGATTGTCCATATTATTTCTCACAGAAATTCTCATTAGAAAAGTCACTTCAGTAACATCTCCTACATGCTTTGACATTTTTTTTTTTTTGAGAAAAATGTTTCATTCTATTAGGTTAATTCCACCCCCAGGTATTTGCATAAGTGGTGTGGGTCTGGCTTTTGACGCTATCTTCCTGAATAATCTCTGATGGCTCACTCAGGCATACTGTAGACACATGGTCTCATTGAATCTTGTGCTATCTTTACCAAATCAAATCTTTAAAGTTCACTTGCAATTTAATGTATTGTTTTTGAGTCATCTTGACATTTTGACTTCATAAGTGTAAACCAAAAACTGCATTTACTGGAAATTTATTTTTAAAAATAAAACAACACATGCCAGATCCCTGATCTACAGATGATTTTTAAAATTAAGCAATGCTTATGAGGTAGTGCTGCTGGAAGAAATTTTTAAAAAAGGAAATTTATCTCTAATATTTCTAAATCACTTAAGAGAACAAGACTGTCTTCAATAAGAGGAGAAAACATATAAGAAAGGGTGTCAAATATTAGGATACAACTCATTTTTTTTTTTTTAAAGGCAGGTGCAGAACAGGATCAAGTGATAAAAGGGTGAAAATGTTTAGCATTGTCAAAAGAACTGGAAGAGAACTTCTCTTTATTTTAAAGTTGTAAGTATAGTAAGTAGATAAACTTTTTGGTAAGTGAGCCTGTATTAAGAAATCAATACATACAGGTTTGAATTAATAGAACCTTTGGGTACTTCATAATAAATATCTGATTTTATAGTAATATTTAAAGCTGAAATTTTCCTAGCAGATACTTTTTATTAATGACTTAAATGGTCTACATTTAACTCTTGCTACTGAGTGGGATCACCATATGATCAATTTCATCACTTCATTTATATTAATCATTTAACCACACCCGTGAATGTCGATATTTAGAGGTAAATAGAATTGCTAAAGTGGTGAAGAGGAACTCCAAGTATGCTTACCGCATACATCCTAAAGTTAAGAAGTTTTGTCAGTTAAGATTTTGTAATCACTAATAGATCACGGAGTGTGACAAAATAATTTTTATTACTTTTTTGTGTTTTATTTTAAAATTTTAAAAGTCTTATAAAACTTTAAAGCATAAGGTTTTAAATATTCAATTAATTTTTTACTTCATTTCAGAATTAAGTATTTACTAATTGCTTACTTTGAAAGAAATTGAGTGTAAGGAAATGTAGCAATTTTAAACACTTTTTTTCTTCCTTTTATTTTTTCATTCCATCTTCTATTTCTTTCCTCTTTACATTGTTATGCAATACTTATAAAATGGTTTCTAAACAAGATAACACAAATAAGAAGTAGATGATGACATTAGGGCCAAGAGGAAGTGAAGTATACCCAGTAATGAGTTCAGTGCTCATAAAGTAGGTCTTATATCCTATAAATAACAGCAAAAGGACACAGGTTTAGCTCTTAGCTTGCTTGCTGTGCATTTAATAAAAGGAATAGGAGCAGATATATCATTCACAGTGCTCTTACAATAAAGACAAAGCATTCATTCAAGAGAAACACATTGAGTTCTGATTTTAAATCCTAAAAATCACATTTGAAGTTTGTCATGAAAAGGATCCTGTGATGTAATGAACAAAGTCCTAAGTTATATTCCTAGGGTAACTGCAGCAAGGATATTTGTGGGGGTGTCCTTATTTAGACATTTTTCATCATGACAAAAAAATCAGTGAAAATAATCCTATTGAGGCAAACACCACAGTACCATCGAGGTAAGCAGCACTTCAGCAGTCCTGTGTAGATAGAGATTGGTAGAGTATCTTTTCTTCCTCCCATCCTGGGACAAGTCACTTTTCTTTATTTTTTTATTTTTTTTAATTGCAGCATATTATGTGGGTACAGATGTTTAGGTTACATATATTGCCTTTTCCCCACCCAAGGCAGAGCTTCAAACGTGTCCATCCCCTAGATGGTCAACATCACACCCATTAGGTATGAATATACCCATCCCCTCCGCCCCCCTCCCACCTGCCTGACACCTGATGAATGTTACTACTATATGTGCACTGAAGTGTTGGTCAGTTAATAGCAATTTGATTGAGTACATGTGGTGTTTGTTTTTCCATTCTTGGGATACTTCACTCAGTAGAATGGGCTCAGCTCTATCCAGGATAATACAAGAGGTGCTAGATCACCATTGTTTTTTGTGGCTGAGTAGAACTCCAATATACATATACCACATGTTATTAGTCCACTTATGTATTGATGGGCACTTGGGTTGTCTCCACATTTTTGCAATTGTGAATTGTGCTGCTACAAACATTCTAGTGCAGATGTCTTTTTTTATACAATGTCTTTTGTTCCTTTGAGTAGATGCCCAGTAGACTTGCCTAACCAGATTCAAGAACTCAAAGGAAGTTGATAGACAAACTTTGAAAGAAAGATATAGGAATCCTGTAAATCATGCACACTGATGGGTATATACTGGTATAGATGAATTTTTCTGAAAACAATTTTTGTAGTGTTTATCAAGCAGACCTTTGCCTCAGAGAAGATTGAGAGAAACGAAGAAGCTGCACATCCATTATGAATACCATTTTAAACAATGAACTCTTCATAAATGTATATGATCATTAGTTTTGAGACTGTTCTCTGCACATGAAAAAAAAATTCAAATGTCATTTTTAAGAAATGAAAACATATGCTCTAAAAATCAGCCAACTATGCTGATTTCTTGACATCTTCTTATGAAAGTCGAGATGCTGGGTTAGGGCTAATTGGTAGAGAAACCTGGCTGATATATGCTTGGAAGTAAGCACAGGGTATATTCTTAGAGAGATATAAATCTTTATAGAAAATGATGTGGTGTATGTTCCAAATGAAAATACAAAGTCTTCAAGTTTTACCATGTAGTGTGTCAATAAGTTTAAATTAAATATTTTTAAAGCAGGTATCACAAATGCTTATCTTGAACATTACAAAAGAAAGAGTTGAATAAATCACCCATAGACTGTCTGGCTTTGAGCAATGCAATTTCCTGGAACAAAATACTAAGATAAATTGCTTGCAAAATGTATTTCTCTGTAACTGAATGAGATACCTTGCTGAATGGGGTTGTTAGCTATAAATAAATTAAAAGTTTTCTTTCTGGCAATAGAGTGTTGGGCCAGAAGTTTCTTAAGGTCTTGGCTAGATCATGAAGATAAATTTATTATGAATCTTATGTGTGTTTAAATATAAATTAAGGTTCAACATATATTTTATATATTAAGAAAAATACTAGATATATCTATATCTATCTATAAAATCTTCCAGAGAGATTGAATAACTTGCTTAAGGTCTTAGACTGTATGTAAATGGTGGAGGTGGCATTCAAACCAAGGTAGTACAGCTACAGACTGCATGCCTTAGCCTCTCTTTGTGCAATAATATAGTCTATTTGCTTATGAAAAAATGTTGACTTTCCACTGTCTGTGAAAAGGGTTTGGTAGAAGAACAGTATATCTATTTCATTCAAAGTGCTATTAAATCATTAAACGGCAAGTTACTGGGAAAGAAAGAATATCTAGCCCTCTTATTTTCTGCTAGAAACAACTTCTCTGTTAAGGCCATTCTATAATGCATATTTTATTTAAAGTTTCACAATTAAGAGACATGTAGAGCATCTAATATAATAGATAGATTTCTTTTAGCCAGCTATTGTTGAAGTATAGGAAGTATTGGTGTATTTGTACATAATTAAGGGAGTTTGCTTAAGTGGTCTACTTTTCTTCTGTCTTTCAATTTTTCCATAAAGCTGTAATCAGCTTTATGACTGTTTACACCAGTTAACATAGCAATTTCATTTCTAGGAATGTATCCCAATCAAATGATTTAAGGGAAACAGAAAGCTATAGTCATGAAAATATCTAGTTTATCTTTATTTGTAATAGAAAATAAGAAAATAGTGGACAAAACAAAGGTCTTCTGTTAAGGGGCATAAAGATAGCTATATAAACACAAATATTCTAAATTATTTTTAAAATTCTGTAAAATCATGGGAACTGTCTGTCCAAATATCAAGAAAGGATAGTAACATTCTAATTTATAGACATACATTTAATATCTATTATAATTTTAATAATTAAAAATGAATCTTTGTAAAAGGAGATATGAAAAATGGAAATAGTTATATTGTAATGGAATTCTAAATATTTTGTTGTTATTTCCTTAATATTATGATACTTTTATCTTTCCAATGGGCATTTAAAAATTCCTTGACAAGGTCTTAGGTTTTCATTAGAGGTATTTAGGATTTCATTAGTCCTTAATGGAGTTTCTACTTTTCAAATACTGGCTTCTCTACTCATTATCTGGGTGATGGAGTGTCAATTAATTAACTTTTATGTACCATATATATTCCTGCTGAAAATGAAGCTAATAATGCTAAGTAACCAACTTCAAGATTACTACTAAAAGGAACAATTAACAGATGTTGAAAAGCTTTTGGTTGATGCAGAGCAGAGGTGGACAAGCTTCTTCCGTGAAGCCCCAGCTTTGTGAACTCTGTGGTCTATTACAATGACTCAATTTTGTCACTATAGACTTTTTTTGTGAACAAATGGGCATGACTGAGTTTTAGTAAAGCTTTATCATTTTTTTTTTTTTAGGATACAGCATTTCACTTTTTTTTTGCTTAGGCTAGAGTGAAGTGATTATAGGTCCCTACAGCCTTGAACTCTTGGGCTCAAAGAATCCTCCTGTTTCAGACTCCTGAGCACCCAGGACTACAGGTGCATGCTCTGTGTCTGGGTAACTTTTTAGAGAGATGGGGGTCCCAGTATGTTGCCCAGGCTGGTCTTGAACCCCTGGCCTCAAGTGATTCTCCCACCTACGCCTCCCAAGGTGCTGGGATAACAGGCATGAACCACCATGCCAGATGACACTAAAATTTAAATTTAATATACTTTTTATGTATCACAAAATATTTTTCTTTTTTTGATAGTTCTGCCATTTAAAATGTAAAAGCCATTCTTAGCTTACACGACACACAAAACAGGTGATAACTTGGATTTAGTTCATGGGCTATAGAGTTTGCTAATCCTTAATATGGAATATAATAACATATTTGAAGAGCAGATCCCTTGGTACACAAAATCTGCAAACAACTTATCTTCTGAACTCAATAAATATAACTCTAAAGGCTTTAAACTCAAAACCAAATAATTTTAACTTTTTTTTTATGTAAGGGAATTTCTAGTTATTTTCTTTTTGGTTTAGCTTGGAAATACAGGAGAGTCAATATTAAGTTTCAATAATAATCGCTGGAACAATTTTAAAAAACACCTTTACAATTTTCCCTTTAAAATATTAATTTTATTCCAATCATCAATCATTTGGGAGGAACTTGTAATGTACCAGGATTTGGGGCTATAGTGACACATAAGGCTCAGTCCCAGTAAGGGATATAGTTAAATTAATTGATCATTTAAATGTGCTATGGAAAATACTATAACAGAAAAATACAGAGTACAATGAAAGCAAAGCTGGAAAGCTGAGAGAAGGCATTCCCAAGGAATAATGAATAATATCCATTTTTAGAAAATATTCCCTTTTCTGCTATGAAGAAACATTTTTTAATAAAAACTCTACTGGCCTTGATCAATGTTTATCCAGGTTAAAATACCCACCAATATACTAATCAAACATTATTTAGAGGGCTCCTATATATCTAATACTTCTTTTAGGGACTAAGAAGCAACCTATATATCACTGGGTGAGACTTAGCTCTAGAGAAGCAATGGAAATGGCTGAGAAATCCTTAAAAACATAAAACTGGTAAGAATTGGGCAAATATTGTCTTGTACTAAGACTAAGTTGAATGTGAGGATAGGAAGGAAGTATTGAACATAGGACCAAGAGAACCAAAAAATGAAGTTATTTTTAAAAACCCTTGAGATTCAGACCAAATAGAGTTGAAATAAATACAATTTCAATCTCATTCATTCAGTTACCTGAAATGGTCACTGAGCACCCATTATTATGCGTGCTATAATTACCTGGTGGTATAAGAAATGTAATGCACTGTAATAATTTAGCCTGCTCAGTGTTAGGCTAGGGAATTATAGGGTTAAATGGAAGTCTAAAAGGAGAGCACCTCACCCACATTTAATAGGAGAATGAGTTGAGATCCTTCTGGAAAAATGTTCTGTAAACTGGGACCTGAAGAATAAGAAGAGATTGGAATGAGTGTTCCTGAGAGAGGAAATGGTAGGTGTGAAAAACCAGAGGCAACAAGAACACGGTACTTCTGAGAGGCTATATGTTGTTCTGTGTGGCTGAGAATAGACTGTGGTAGGATGGGACAGGGACCAAAAGTGGCCACTGTTGGGAGCAATGTGAGCCCAGTTTGTAAGCCTGGTACTGGGTTGGGACTTTAGTTTCAGAGCAATGGGGAGCCAGAGGAAAGTTTTGAACAAGAAAGTGATCAGAGACATTTTGGGATAAGATCACTTTGGCAGCACCGTGGAGAAGAGCTTGGAAGAAAAAAGCCCGGAGCATTTACTGAGGTTGTATAGGAAAGAGGAATGGAGACTTGGCCTTATTTAGTGAATCCTCAGTTTTATCATGCAAAAAACTTGGAATCCCACGTTTGATTTCCACCTCTTAAGTGATAGGAATTCCCATGTATATGATTGTCAGAGGTGATTGATATCTGTGCCAGGAAACACAGATAACTCCAGAAGTGTCTAATTCTCATTCCTTCCCCAAGAAAAATGCCCAAAGTAGTTTTTCTTGTGTATGAAGAGAAGAAAGAAGCATCCTGTGCTTTTTCTGTCTAATATTTGGGCTCAGAACTGTTTCCATAGAAAAACTAGGTTTCTCTTTTCCCATGCACGGTGTTTCTTTGAGACAACGTAACTGCAGGCACTGTGGCCATACAGAGACTACCAGGGACCTAGGAACCTATTTTCTGTTCTCATGCCTCTCACCGACAGAGGCAATAACTCATTTGGTTATTATTTTGGGTAACAGCTATTTCCAAAGAAATGTAAGTCACTGGGACTTAACTGTTAACATCATCAATACACATTAATCAAGCATCCAAGGTAAATCCAGATGACCACAGCAGAAAGGTAACCTCACCCTATTTCCCATTCTTCCCTGTCACTTGGGGTGGTTACATGACACTTCCTCTATTCTGTGGGTTGTGAATTTACTGCCTTTACAATTCCCTTGAGCAGAGGAAAGAGAAGTCCCAATCTCAGCTCTGTTTTACTCATGAGAAGCCACTGGCCTCTTTGGGGGTATGGAATTGTTATAATTTCTCAAAACAAAGTGACAGAACTAAATTGCCTTAAATCTTTCTAGTTGAAAATTATGGTTTTATAGGTCAGAAATTAGAACAACCATCTCCCAGACTGGAAAGTGCAGTGAAGTGACTACAGACACAGGATATTAGAATGATAATTAAGAAAAACAAAAAGTTTATCAAATAGCCAAGCTTCTGCTTCCCAGACAGAGTTCTTTTCCTGAGGGCCAGGCGCCAGGAGCCCGGGGGAGGCAGGGGCCACGTTTGCCCCAGGTCTCTTCTCCAGGGCGACTCTGCTACTCTCCACAAAGACCTCCATCTGGGTTTGACATCTGGCTTGTGACAGCGCGCTGACCTTTCCTCTGGACTTGTGTCAGCAATGGATCCGGCCGCTTTTCCTGGAGGGACTTGAATAGTACTGAGGTCCTGAATGTGCTTCTGATTTATTTGTGTTTCAGCCACAATCTTCAAAAATCAATTATTCATTAATTAGACAGTCATTAGCTTGAGGCCAGAGTGACCATTCTCCAAGCTTACACATTGATTACTTTAAGTCTCACAACTCAAGCCTAAAATATTACAACTTTAATATTATACAGCTATCCAATCCTAAAATTGAATGTCTCCAGGTATTCTTAGAAGTGTCAGGCGGGGTGTAGGAGTGAGAGTACACCAGGAAGGATGCAAATGGCACTCTCCAAAGGTTAATGAAGGAGAGTTTAATAAAGACTGAGGAGAGTTTCATAACTATAGTAGAAGCAATAAGGTGGCAAGGATCCCATAGAATAGCTTCAGCAGGAAGCTGTTGGTACCACTGGGGCTGTGGGAGAGAGGCCACCTTGCAGACACTGGGTCTTGAGAGTGGAATGTAGCATCTTTTAAACCATGCCAAGGGAAAAACACCCCTAGAACTCTCTTTCTTCTCCTGTTTGGCCTCTTTGATTTCCAACCAGTGCCTCTCTTTTGCTGAGTCCAACCAGAAGCCAGTGGACCACGGAGCATTGATATTGCAGTCCCTAAAGGGCAGGCTGTAGGGAATGGAGGAGAGCAGAGAGAGGACCCAGAGGGACAAGTAGAAAATACCCAGCAGAGGGCAGAGCTGGGTGGAAGCCTGTGGCATCAGATCTGTCCCAAGAGTAAGACAAAACTCAAGTATATTGGGAGGTCATGTAGGGTTGAGGCAAAATGAAAGAAACAGGCTGGTGGCCTGAGGGCCAAGGAATGGGTTGGGGAAGCCTACAGAGAGGAACTGGATGTCAAAGCTGGAGACCAGCTAGAACAATGGACAGACAAAGAGAAAGGCATGCCCTGCCAGCGACAAGGGTCAGTCTCTATTCAGCCTCCATGCTTCATTTTAGGATGAATCTCTAAGTTACTAGCCTTCGGTCACAAGGACTTTTTGAAATTGTTTTTGATACTCAGTGAGATACCATGGGGTCTTGGGCAGGCTCCTTCTAAGCAAACCATGGTCATACAAAACTCAAGGTCATTGGTCAATCCCAGTAAATGACATGGATAATGATGTCTTGGATCTCAGGGAGAGGTTATCTTCAATCATACCGTTTAGATCATTATGTGGCCAATTGCTTAATATTTATTAAGATATTTTTAGATTTCAGAATGAATTATAATTGGTAACTTTAAAGGGAAAAATGATCTTTGTTATAACATTATTTTCATCAAATCACTAATATGACAAGAAAACAAAATTCTGAAAATAAATTCAAATTTTTTAATTTAAAAGACTTGAAAGTATGTATACTGTTAATATATGCTCTAATATGTATGCTTTAAATATATAAATTTTTAATATATTATACAAATATGCATATACCTCTTATATAAATGTATACTTTCAAAATGTGTATACATATATTTTACACAATATTAATACATATATTATATATTAGATATATAAAGTATGTAATCACAGATATATATATCCTAATAAAAGTACTGAAAGGTATTGAACTTAAGAATATTAAGGCAAATATACTGTCTTAAATATCTTCCAAACAGGAGATTCTAAACCAGGGACTGAAAACTCTTTTGTGAAGGACCCAACAGTAAACATTTTAGCCTTTGAGAGCTATACAATCTTTGTTGCAACCATTTAATGTTGCCATTGTAGCACAAAAGCAACCATAGAGAATGCATATATGATGAGCTTTCGCATGCTCCAATAAAACTTTACTTACAGACACTGACATTTATATTTCATATAATTTTCACGTGTCATAAAATACTATTCTTCTTTTAATTTTTTAAACTATATAAAAATATACATGTCATTCTTACCTCTAGAGGTGTAAAAAACAGGGAGGTGGGTCTATTTGGCTCACAGATAGTAGTTTCCATATCTCTGATCTAGATTAAACCTCTCCAGGATTATTATGGTAGACAGTGGACAAGTCTCAGGGCTGGGTGTGCATTAGAGGGAGTTAGGTGGGCAAAGCTGTCACACAAAGAGGCAGAAGAGCACAGTTTAGGCATATCATCCATAATAGCAAGAAATAATTAGCTCTTTGTACTATGGGGAAAATGGCAAACCTGAATTCCTGTGAATCTCCTGAGCTTGAAAATTCCTTCTATCTGACTTCCTGCATCCAGTATGTTTTATAATTTTAGTTTTCTTTTCCTGCCTTTTGTTCTGTTGGTGAAAAGGGAAAATAGGAGAGAGGGGATGTCAATATTTTAATGAGAATTCAATTTTCTTATGAGCATCCAATTTCCTTATCTGACCTGTTGGCATCAATAATGGTGATAGCAACAGTTACAAAATATTACTAGTGTTTATAGGAAAAAATACTAAATCAATATCAGAAGACCTATCTTTATATCCCATTTTTATTACTAAACACACCTGAATGACCTAGCAAAAATTTACTTAAACTTGTTGGATGTTAGTTTGCTTATTTGTGAAAGAAGGAAAAAGAGGTTTTTCCTACCTGTGTAAATGAATGATGATAGTTCTCCTTGTTACAAGTATCACTTTACTGCAAGGCCATAAGGTAGAAAATAAATTTTGCTATAGACATGACCAAATTATGGAAGAATGTGTCAAAGTAAGGAAAAAGCAGATTTAAATAGTAAATTCACATTTGTTTGTGTTTACTGAAGTTTCATAGTAATAAAGTGTTCAGGATATAGTCAACTATAGTATGTTTTTCATATGTTTATTTTTATGGAAGCATCCTTAAGTTAGCTGGTTAAAAGACCTCTGGTTTACACTCCATTTTCTTAGAAAAAGAAAAAAGAAACAAATTTTTATAAATTCTGTGAATTAAGACTTTCAACCTGCAGATGGTGCTGTGATCTCACTTTGAAACTGTTTTGCGGTCTAGTTTAAATTCATAAGAAAAAGGCAGTTCTTTGATTTAGTTTATTTTCATCCAAAGGTAATAAAACTGAATTACTTTATTTTTCTTTTTTAATATTATAATGGGGAAACTGCCTTTACTATTAAAAAGACACTATAGTTACTCTTTGTGAATGTTAAATGCTTGCTTAGACCAAATAATAATCAACTTTTATGTCCTTTTAAAAAATATTTTTCTACATATTATTCAGTATTGATTTGTCTGTGACTCTCAATCTACCTACTTTGCTGTTGCTGTTCTTAACTAAAATTACTTCTCTCAGAATTGGGTGACAAAAAGCTAAGGATAAAAAAATTCCATATGAGAACCATTTCAACCTCTAGTTTGTAATAATCAGGTAAAAAAAGATTTCCTGGAATTAAGCCACAGGAACTCTGGCTTAAGTCAGAGCTGTCAACTGGGAAACAAATTTCCAGACATTTTGAAATTTAATTCATTTAATTTTTCTTGTAACTGGATTAGAAAATATGATTAAGCATAGCAGGATATTCTTTTACTGGATCAGTCTGACTTTGAATAAAGCAAATAGATACCAAAATCTTAAAGAAAGAAAGAGGACTTTAGAGCCATTCTTCCTTATGGAATTTACAAACAAAACTGTAGAAAGAAAACACATACTAGAAATTTTTTACATAAAGGGAAAGATAGCATTTTACTTTGTTGTGCATGAAATCATTCATATGGCTGCATTTTTTTTTTACTTTAAAACCTGATAAGATATATGCTAGGCTACTTTGAATTAAAAACCCACAAATAGAAGTTATATATTTATCAAAGTACTATATAAATGCTTGCCAACTAATTCTTTGAAACCACCTGTCAAGTGACTAAGTCAGAAATGTTCAAAAACTAGTGTGTGTGTCTGTGTGTTGGAAGTGGGTGTAGAAAACAGAATTATTCTACATAGTGCAAGAACTTGTTAAAATGATGAGAATAATCTTTAAAAAGGAATAAAATTAAATCCCTTGGGATATATAGTCTGATAATTATTTTTTGGATCATTTGATATAGTGCACATGTAAGTGCATTGGGAATTATGATATTTTATACACATATGAAATAGCACTACTTTTACTGCTGTCTACAGCGGTCTGTATATTTTACCATCTTAAAGACTTTCTGAAACTTTTATCCTAGGATTTGTGTCAACAAAAATAAAATGTAATACTATAGGTGAAATATTTCTAGATGTTTTTAAAATTAGTGTAGATTTCGAGAAAGATTGAATTAGGATCTACATAAATAGTATAAAAACAAAAGTGGCATTAAGAAAATGGATGCTTTGTAATAAAAGATAATTATACATTTATAAGCATAAT
The DNA here is from genome assembly GCA_008750895.1 of Mirza zaza. NCBI lineage: Eukaryota > Metazoa > Chordata > Mammalia > Primates > Cheirogaleidae > Mirza > Mirza zaza. Next base: position 32,699 of record VSMD01012229.1, on the reverse strand, counting down.
GAGTATCAGTATTTGTTGCTTTCAGCCTTTGTTCCTGCACATGAAGTCCTTATTTTCTGAAAGAATCCCAGTGGCCCTAGCTATGACACTGTAATCATTTTTCTTATGACTAAAGATTAAAACATTTTACATAAAGCTTGGTACCATTTTTTGTTTAAAGAAAAGTAAATTTCCTCTTATCTTACTTACGTCTTGAAGTTACCCCCTATAAATTTATATAAATAAGATATAATGACAATTAAATAAGAACTTCAAGTTCTATTCATCCCATGCCCGTCATACTGTGACGTCTTTTAGAGAGATTTGTGATTGCTCAGCCCTAAGTACAAGCCCTATAAAATGATGGGCTTTGAAATGCTGGTCAGTGTAGAGTGAAGAGCAGTAGCCGGCAACAAGAGCCAACCTTAAGCCAGTACCCAGGGCAGAGAACTGGCAGAGCCTTCCTCTTACGCCTAGGACTTCAGCACCCAGGACAGCTCCAACACTCTCCAGGACACAAAGCTCCCAAGGAACACTACTCAGCAAGGTAAGTGAAATCTTTACCTTTCTTTTCCTTTTTCCCTCCTGCCTCTGGAACTTTTATTACAATATATTGAATTTTTCTCTCTCTTGAAAATAATGTTACAGTGTTCCTTCTTTGCAACAGCAAAAAGACAAGTTTCTCAAGTCACCTGGTAAGAATAGAAATACCTCAATTTCTCTCATATGAATAGATTTTCTGAATTATTTTGGCTGTAAGTTGCCTTACCCTGCTTGTACTTTTGCTAAAAAAACTAATTTTAAAAATAATACATTCACTTAAGGTTTGTTTGCTTGTTTATAGATTTTCAATGGAAGGGTTCAGTGAATACATTTGTTTTGAAGTTTTCAACTTATTTTTAAAGTGCTGTTTTTTTCTATTTAATATGTTTGTTAAGTCAACCTCAGAAGTATTTTTTTCTTTATGTTAAGTTTAAATATTGTGATTTTTATAAGAAGCAATAGAAACAGACCTTGAATTTTTAAGTTTTTGTCTAGAAACTATTTTGAAATTAAATGTGTAAATAAAACACAAGCTTTGCTCTTAATATATTTGTATTTTATAGATACTTGTATTTCCATGACAATATTTGACTCAACAATATTTTGGATATTAATATTGGTTATTAATTGAGTTAAGTTGTTCAAACCCAGGCTTAAGGAAATAAATTCCCAGTAGTAACTACAATTATGAGAGGAAAAAGAAATGCATATGCACAATCCTTTTCATATTGATATGTGTACATACATTATATTCATACACATATACACCAAGAACAGAAGAGTTATTAAATAGATGATACCCTAGTTTTATATTAGTTAGATAGTAAAAGCTTAAAGCAGCAGAAAAATCAATTTCTTGAAGCTATTTTCCTTAGTCAAAACAGATGCTAAACTTGGATGCTATGACACTGGTGTAAAAGGATTGTCTCCAGGGCTATTTCCAACACTATAAAAGCATGGCACTCAACATGTACTTGGGGCAGCCGTGTGGCTGATGATAGGCAGCCGATGAAAATAAAAGTAAAAAATAATTTTTATTCAAGCACCTGTTACTGAGAGAAATCTTGATTTTAAAAAGTAAAAACATTGCAGTTTAATTCTTTCTACAAGATAAAAATTACTTCTTCCTAACTTGTAAGAGCCATTGGAAATTGCTGCTGGACACTCAGAATTACCTTGCTGGTGACAACTGTGGTGGAAGAGCTGATGTGGTTCTCTCTCCTTAGAAGCACAGAAATGGAAACCAGAAGTAAACCCCAGCTCCTTGTGGTGCTGACACTTTTCAGTGTGCTCTTCTCACAAACACTGGCCTGGCCTCTTTTCGGGGCACCTTCTGCTCTGAGGTAAGTTCCCTTCTGAGGTAAATTCTCTTTCAATTCAGAGAGTTGAACATTCCTTCTTCACCTAAATGGGAATTTCCTATATGCTATCTTGGACAACCAAAAATGTTAAATTATATACTATTTATTTAAATTTTTTAATTGATGTGTTGAGTAAGTTTTTCTTCTCAACATCAAATCAACTTAATCTTTCTCAGTCCTGGAACTCACTTTTGGGCCGTGAGAGATGTGGTGAGTGATTAGTTTTACTGGTAGGGTGGATCACATTTCCAAACGTGGTAAAAGGGATATTTGACTTTTCTTTCTTTCAAAACCTGTTTTAGGTAAGTAATAAACTTTTATCTATTATCATCTCAGTTCATTTCAGTTTCTGGTATAAAAATAACTGTTTACTCGCCAACCACATGTTAGTTCATTTTCAAGATGAATCAGTAAATAACTTTAAGATTGGTAGTTGATTAGTCAAACATATATAAAATCATATGAACAGAAATCTATCGAGGCAGAATCAATTTGCCAATATTAAAAATGTGTGACAATTGGTCTACTGAGATATACAGCCCCAATAAGTAAATTTTCATGTACTTGGTTTGAACTATAATTCCTTAGTTTTACTGTCCTGTATGTTGTATTCTATATTTCAAATTCATAAATTATAACATAACTCATCTTTAAAAATTTATTTGAAATAAAATAAACGTATGCTAAAAAGTAAACAATAAACAAAAGCTATCTTAGCTTGAATATTCCTTCCAGTTTACAAGCAACCACTGTATCTAAAGGCAAAATAATCTTTTTTTTTTTTTTTTTTTTTTTTTTTTGCTTATTTGCTCATTTCTGATTTTTTGCTTAAGGTAGACTTATGGTCAATAGAGTGAATAATCACACGATTGCTGAAGTTTGTATTAGTTGCTAGGACTCAGACCAACAGAGGAATACTTGTTACTAACTACCAACTATCACATCACCAAAATATACACAAATACCAAGGAAATGGCACAATCCTTGAAGGTTTATGTTAACAGAAAAATATATACACACAAAATTATAATAGTGTGCTGGTGTTGCATCCACATATATAATCATATTTCTTATATAGGCATGACTATTTTTAATCTTCCAGTAAAAGGTTGTGCATCCCTTAATGTGTTAATACATAAGATTAGAAGCCAGGGGGCACCCCAAAATTTATTGAATTTGAGTAACTATTCATAGATGGAGAGATTTTTTGGACTTGATCAATATAGAGAAATATCTCACGTCAAGGTAAAACTTTGAAGCAAAGCTTAGGGACCTAGAGAAAGAAAAGCAGTTAATACTTGGGTCTTGAGAAATGTTTGGAACAAATGATACTAAACATCATTAAATACATGAATTTTTATCAGTTCTCACATTGATTAAAAATTTGTTTGGAACAAATGATACTAAACATCATTAAATACATGAATTTTTATCAGTTCTCACATTGATTAAAATTTTTAAGTCTCTATTTTGTATAAAATCTTTCTACTTGTGAAATTGGACTTTAAAAAGTGAACATATTCTTGGTGTAGTGAAGTACACCAAGGAAGTGTAGTTTGTTTAATGCTCTGATAACACTAAATTAAGAAGCTTTTATGTTTGGTATATACAGCTTATAAAAATTACATGACATCTATTTTATAGGATAATAAAAAATTTCACTACTTACATTGTCATTAATGATAGGAGCCATTAAGTCAAATTATACTATTCTTACATTGTGAATGGCTAGTACTTCTCAAGATTTTGAGTGTCTTATTTTAAACAGTTGCAAAACCATCCATACTATATTCTGGGAAAGGAATTATACATCTAGTATATTTTCCTCGAATAGGTTGGGTGACAGAATGCCATTTGAAGGAGCAAATGAACCTGACCAGGATTCAGTAAAAGCAGACACTGACATCTTGCAAAACGCATTAGCTGAAAATGACACACCCTATTATGATGTATCCAGGTGAGTTTATTTTTGTAAAACTATGCAAGTGAGTTGTATGTTAGAAAATATATTTTAGAAATGTTCTAATTTTATTTCACCATGAAGCTATTCCTATAGCATAACGCTACAGTTTTCCATGTGTCATGGCTTTGTGCCGCCTGATTTATTGCAGCTGTTGCAGCTGTACATGATTTTCATGTAGGTGGGTTGTAACCAGCCAGATGAACACATCATTCATTTATATTCTACTGCACATATTTCAACATCGCAGATTGTAATGTAATCCAGTAAAACTGCAGCATTTACGGCCATGATGAAGGAGGTGCTAAAGAAAGAGTTTCATCTTTATGTAAAGAAAAGCTGTCTAATAGAGTTGTTCATTCATAGAACTCTTTGTCTAAAGCAGCCATCTAGTACAAATTGAAGCTTTGTGCAGTGGCAGTATAGTAGCCAAAGAGGTTTATCCGAGACCCAATTATTGCTAAATAGTACAAATTGAGCAGCTCTATACTGAAGACAAAGTATTAAGGGTTCCTAATTTGGATAGAAAGGTTGATTGAAATGCCATAAGACCCTCTCTATCTTAAGAACTTTTGTTTCCAAATATTTTGGCAGAAACAATAGCAAAAGGTATAGCAAGTTTGTGAACTTGCTAAAATCAGGGTATTTTCCCATTGCATGTATCTTTATTCAGTGTAGCAGAAATAAAGCACCATAAATAAGTAGAAACTAATTTAAATATATTATATCTTTCACACCAATATTGCTTAGAGAATAATTTATTTTAAAGATTTTACAAGGAAGTAATATTGAAATATACTTCTAGAAAAGTTCATTTCTTTAATTTTTCAAATTCTTGGGCTAGAAATACAGAATGTATCCTGATATAAGTGCCTAGAAAGTAACTTTTTTGGAATGTTAGAAACCTCCTTTTGGACTTGAGATTTAGTGAAAAGCTTTCATAATAAGTTAATAAGTTTCTCTGTTATTTAATGAGCCAAAACAATATTCGAGAAAAACATTTACAAAATAATAGCTATCTTTTCTTCCTTGTTTTAGATATGCCAGACATGCTGATGGAGTTTTCACCAGTGACTTCAGTAGACTCTTGGGTCAACTTTCTGCCAAAAAATACCTTGAGTCCCTCATTGGAAAACGAGTTAGGTAAAGATAATATATTATTTTTATCAAAGTGTTATAATTACTCAATCTGCAAATTACATTTCTACTTTCAATAAGTTATTTACTTTGTTCAAAATTGATAACTCTTTGATAATGTGTAATTTGGTTAAATAAAATAAATTGTATTTTGAATAAAATATTTCAGGCTCATATGTTAAGGAAATATGACTTTTAATAATGTTATACTCATTGACTCCAGACACACTTATTTTTCTTACATGGCAATCACTTATCTGCAATCTATAATCAAATTGAATCTAAGTAAAAAATATGTAAGAAATAGTAAAAACTGAAGCAAATGATAAGGTCAACCACAGTACTTACTTTTTACTTTCTGCTGAAACCAAGTGGGGGTGATTCTTTCTTTAAATGGCCAATAGCTGAATATTTACATGACACTGCTGAGGGTATCATGGCTTCTAAAGAAGCACTTATTTAAAATAAAAAAAATTCCTTTCAATGGCAGAATACAACTTCAAGTGTTCTCCAATTCTTTTTTTCTTAATTATATGCTCAGAGCAGAATACGTCTTAAGGCAGTCCCAGGTCATGCTAAAATATGTTAGATTAGTCCTTCCTTCCCATCTTTGGGTTTAGTTGTATTTTTCTTTTACTCTTTTTTGTGATAGAAGTGAGTTAGGTGTTGGAATTCCTTTTTATCTGACTCCAAAAAAATTGGAACACTTGTGCATTCATAATTTCTTTTTAAAACTCTTTGATTTCCTTTCCCTCATATCTTTAGCAGTGGCATCTCAGAAGACCCTGCACCAATCAAACGCCACTCAGACGCAGTCTTCACTGACAACTATACTCGCCTAAGAAAACAAATGGCTGTAAAGAAATACTTGAACTCAATTCTGAATGGAAAGAGGAGGTAAAGAAGAAGAGAACCAAATGAGAAATTATAAGTGACTCAAAATATAAGATATATACGGAGACCTAGCTCTCTCTCTATCTTATTCTATCTATTTTATATGAAGCAGTAATTCTCAAGCTTGGCTAACATTAGACTACCCTGGAGAACTTTTAAGATACAGACGTCTGGGCCTTACACAAAACCAAACTGGGGGTAAAATGCTAGACATTTTTTAAGAGCTCCCCAGTTGACTCTACTATGCCAACAGTGTTTAAAAATTATAATTATAGAGACATCTCTTCTGAATTTAGGAACAGGTTTTATAAAAAGTGCTGATTTTTAAAACATGTAAAGTGCAATCAATTAGAAATTTGGTAATATACAGAACTTCCTTCGTGCACATAGTAAATATTCTTATTTTAATCCAATTAAACTATTAGGTATTTTGTATATTTAGAGTCTGTAAATCCTACATCTCTCTGTGCTGTATAAATACTGGACACAATAAATAGGCAGTGAAGTACATTCTTTTTATTCCAGTTATTTTTGTTTGCATGGTGAGTATTAAGGATAATTCTATTTGGGTGAGATGAGACAAGATGACTCTCTTTGCCCACTGGATTATAATTTTGTAAAAATAAGTTTAGACACTCTCAGGAATGATTCATAGATACTAACTAATCTCAAAGATAATTGTTTAGCTCCCAGTATACTTTACAGAGCAAGAGAACAGCAGTCATTATGTCTTAATTGTTTCTTTAGATCCTTTTCATCTAAGAGCCTTAACATACACAATTTTCTTTTTCTGGTCTGCAGCAGTGAGGGAGAATCTCCTGACTTCCCTGAAGAGTTAGAAAAATGATCAAAAGCTCTTTGCAGCAAAGCTGATGACAATTTCCCAGTGGTGGGTATTGTGCATTTTTACTGTATCCTTACAGCACCTAATTATGTAAATAAGAGTCACTTGGTAAGAAATAATTTTAGGCTTAAATAATTTCTGAACATGAGACCTCATCTAAGGACACTTACCCCAACCTAGCAGACAGCTTAAAATGATGCATGCAATGTTCTCATCACAATGAGCAAATGGTTTGGTATCTGAATCGTACTCCTAGTTTACTCAGATATATTCCTATCTTGTAGCAAGATAAAAAATGGAAGAGCCTGACTCACATTCATGATAAAAACTGGCTTCTTTTTTGGGAATCAACCATACTGTTTTTATTAATTTAAGGTCTAGTCCCATGATTGACTGGTAGCACATCATTTAATTTAAGTCCAGGGAAATATCACCAAATTATCATATGGCTTAGTATTATGAAAACACCAAGGTTCCCTGGGTCTAATTGTATTCCTTGAAACATGGCAAACTTCATGTAGCGAAAGTCAAATTTAGCTTGTTTTACCTATAAAGTGAGTGTAGGCATTATGTCCCCAATAGCATTCACTGGTAAGTATTTTTTTTGAATAGAGAAAACATGCATAATTTTTTTTTTCCTTTGTGAAGTGGTAAGTTTGCTATCAAAAGTGATTTTATATAAATGTGAGTACAAGGCATATTTCTTTCCTGAGTTATGTTACATTAATATTTACATTATCTCGTAAAAATCTATAATACTTGGCAAGTGCTTATAGCACTTGTCATCGCCATATCAAAGCTTAGCACATTCTTCTCTAAAGGGCTGTCGGCTTTGTGGGCTATCTGATTTCGGTTATAATGACTTAACTCTGTTACTGTGGCATGAAAGCAGCCACAGATATATGTAAAATGAATAGCAGTGGCTGGGTTCCAATAAAACTTTATTCATAAACCCTGAAGATGGGCCAGATTCTAACCCCCAAGCAGGTCAAGAAGATTAAACTAGCCCCATTCTCAGACTAAAGGCAATTCATGGTCTTACCTCAGTTCCTGGTGTGGTTATCTAAGATTTTTGAGAGAGTCATCAAAAGTGGACAGGTAACACCGGAGCAATTGGTTGCATTTATCTACTAATTACCCTTTATCTCTAAGAGAAATACATACTGAAAGAGGCATGAGTGCTGCCCACAACAATTCCTTATCATGTATAGACATTTCAGAGAAACAAGTCCTTTTGCCCAAAGAAGAAAGCTAATCATATTTGGCTTCTTGAAAAAAAACTTATAAGAAGAAGCCTTCTTCATCAAATTAAGAAATACAGAAGACACTAAAATATAAAGGAGAATGGATTAATCACTCTCTCCTTCGTAAACTGCAAGGCCACTTACGAGATTCCATCCTCCATTCTTTTCTTTTTCAAATGAATGGTTTTGGACAAATTCTTTGAAGAGGAAATCCTGTGGGTCATCCATCTGTGAAATCACAAGTGAACAATTATTAATGACTAATTAGAGAGTCCCTTCACATTCCAGCTCCCTTATAATCAGCCTTCTGGAAGGTGCTCTCTTGACATATCCCACAACAGGATCCCCTGCCACAGGCTGCTAACAAGGGACAAAGGGATATAGACCCTTATCAAATGAATACATGAGTGAATCAAACTAAGATGCTGTAAATAAAAACAGTTTTATGCCTAAAACAACAATTCTTTCTTTTTCAGAATTCTTGAAGGAAAATGACAACGTAATTCAATTTTGAGTTCTACATAAGTAATTCAAGAAAACAACTTCAATATCAAAACCAAATAAAATATATTGTGTTGTGAATATTGTGATTTATTTTATCTAATGTAATGACTGTGGTGTTTACATTGTAAATATTATTTGAGAGTTCTAAATTTTGTCTTTAACTCGTAAAAAGCCTGTAATTTCATATGCCATATACCCATTCTAACAAAAAAATAAATTTAATGATAAGTGAATACTAGGTTAATTCCAATTATATGAGACATTTTGGAAGAGTAGTAATAGAACAAAATTGATGTGTTTATTTATAGAGTATATTTAACTATTCAGAAGAGTAGAGCAGATAATTAGTGCGTCTAAATTTGAATGTTAAGCAGATAAAATGCTGTGTTAAATAAACCTCAAAATGTCTAAGAGGATAACAACAGTGAAGATAAAAAGACATCCTTCCAAAAAGATTTTCAGAAAATCTTATGTTTCCACATTTATAGGCAATCATTATTTTTAATGGGGATTTAAAACCCTCAAGTTTAGATTGCTAATCACCAAAGCCTTTCCTCTGATCTAGAGTTTCAGTTAAGAAAAATGACCCCTACTTTCGACATCAGACCTTCCCTTGTGTTAAGTATGTGTAAATGTAAATGGAATGGAATACTTGTTTTTCAGTAATAGATATTTTTTCCATAATCACTTAAAGTAATGCTTTGGTCATATCAGCTTCTTCAGTGAAAGTACATTTGGAGACACAACTATTTTTCCAAAATGATTGTATGAAATGAAATATAGAAAATAAAGACTTTATCATTGCAAATTCTTTCTTTTGTTTTGATTCATTTAAATCATATTTAATAGTAATTCATTGTAAGCACTAAAGTTCCAGGCACTGGATAGTTTTGTGGCATTTGAGACTTTTGATTGTGTGCAATCTCTACACTAATGGTGACTTAAATAAGAGAGAAATTCTTTCTCACATAGGGACAGAAGGAGATGTCAAGGGTTAGTATGAGGGTTCTGCTCCTTGAAGTCTTTGGTAACCTAAATCCTTTCCAATCCCTCATCTCCTAGGGTATGTCCCTTTTCCACAAGATCCAAAATTGCAGCTAGAGTTCTAGCCATCTTACCTGAATTCCAGGCAACAGGATGAAGGAAGAGGCATGGAAGAAGAGAGCACAAAGGGCACATGTTGGTTCTCTTTGAACTGTTATCCCCTTGACTAGTACATAGTCTAATGGCCACAGTCATTTGCAAGACAGGCTGGGAAATTTTTTTTCTCCGTGTTTGTATGCTCAGCTTAAAACTGGAGCTCCATTAATATAAAACAAGGAAAGAAATATTTATGTGAGGATTTTTTAAAATCTCAGTCTATGGATCTTAATTCTCACCAAAAAGGCTTAAAGAAATTACAAAGAAAGTGAGAGTCAGACCCTAACCATTAATGAAGAAGCATTGTCACCACAGGGCAAAGCTTTGCTCAGTTTCATTTGCTGTCATAAGAACAAACAGCTACATCAAGAGGGACTAGTCTAAAACCACCAGTAATTGCAAAGCAGTTTACACAAGTTGAAGTGAATTGGAATTTTTTGTATCTTTTGTTCTTATCTTATTCCACAAATTATATACATACATAATGAGTGAGAAGTGCCCCGTCTGGGGGATGGTCATGCTGGAGACTCAGACTTGTGGTGGGAGGGGGGAAAAGGCATTTATTGAAACCTTAAAATCTGTACCCCCATCATATGCCGAAATAAAAAAAAATAAAAATAAAATAAATAAAATAAATATTTATTAGGTGGCTCTTCCATGAGAAACACTGCAGTGAAAACAGGGAATTTCTAGCTGCTACTTGCATAAAGAGAGCTTAGAAAGAACAAATGGGGTGGTAAGTTGAATGTAAAGATACAAAGTTTTAATTTTATCTTATTAATGTGAATCTTTTCAATGTATTCCTTATTCCTTCAAGAAATATTTATTAAATGACTGTGATGTGCCTTTCAGCTACCTGAGAGAGTGTTCTAAGCAGAGGGAGCAGCAAGTGCAAATGTGAGAGCAGTGCTGGCATATCAGGACAGCAGGGAGCTCATATACACAAAGCAGCGTGAGCTGGACAGGACCGAGCAGGACATGAGGTCAGAGAGGCTGTGAAGGACTGCCCTTCTCAGGGCTCACAGTAAGGATGTGGGAAGTGAGGTGAGGAGATACGGCAGAGTTTTGGACAAAGGTGCGGTATTATCTGAGCTGCATTTTAACTGGATCATTCTGGATGCTCTGCTGGGGACAGAGTGAAGAGGCATTACAAGTGGGAGCAGGAAGACAAACTAGGAGAAAACTGCTATAAATCAGGTTGCAGATGATGGTGGCTGCCAGGGCAGAAGAACTGGAGGTAGTGACACGGGGAGTCTGAATGTATCTTGAAAGTAGAGTCAAGATTTTGTAAGGATACCAGTCATATTGGATAAGAGCCCATTCGAATAACCTCATTTTAAATTATTTTCCTTGTAAAACCAAACTTATCTCCAAATAAGGTCACATTCTGAGAGAGTGGGGTTAAGGACTTCCACATACAAATTTTTTTTGTTGTTGCCCACATTTTTATTTTTTTTATTTCATCATATTATGGGGGTACAAATGTTGTTAAGGTTACATATATTGCCCTTGCCTCCCCTGCCACCTCGAGTCAGAGCTTCAAGCGTGTCCATCCCCCAGGTGGTGCACATCACAGTCATTATGTATGGAAATGGATATATATCCATTTCCTCCTCCCCCTCCCACCGGCCCAACATCCGATAAATTGTTTTTTGATTTTTGTTTTTTTGACATTTTGATTGCATTTTGTATCTTTTCCTCTCCCTAGGAAGAGTTAGAGGTATGCCCTTCCCCTCCACAATGTTTATTCCACATACAAATTTTAGGAGACACAATTCAACTCGTAATACTGGGGCACTCCAACATTAAAAGGCTGAAGTTTTGAGAAACAAAAGGGGTAAAGAAGACTGAGTAGAGAAGTTAGCAAAATAGAAGAAAAACAGGAGTGTTCTATTCTGAGGAAAAAGTGTAGAAAGTCTTTCAAGAAAGAGAGCATAATTAACAGAGTTAAACACTGCTACAGTATAAAGTAAGACTCATTTACTGATTTATTCAAGAAGTATTTATAAGAAACCTACTACGTACCCAGCGCTGTTTTAGGTTCCAATGATACAACAGTGAACAAAACAGGCAAAAATTCTTGCCTTCACGGAGTTTAGGGAAACAGATGATTAAAATTAGTTAAATGAAATATATGCTGCATTACAAGTATGGTAAGTGCTAAGGAGAAAAATTAATACATAGAAAGAGGATACGAAGTGTTTGAAAGGAAGGTTGAAATTTTAGATGCGGTTCCCAGAAAGGCCTCACAAGAAGGTGAATATTAAGAAAACCTCTGAAAGAAGTGAGGGAACCGGCATCAAGTCTCTATGGGAAGATCATTCTAGATAGGGGAAATATCAGATATAAAAGTTCTTTGTAGACCTTATCTCCCAATACAGACACATTCTATGGTCGTGTTCTGAGGTGTAAGGAGGTCAACATATGAATTTCAGGGGACCTCAATTCAGCCCATGACACCACTGGTGTCAAGTCAAAAGCAAGAACAGGAAACACCAATGCATGGAGTTTCCTTCCTTTTATGTTTCCTATTATCAAATGTCTGCATCAGTAAGAAACCATTCTTGCATATTATTGAAAGATATTTCATCACAACATATTATTATATACTAATAACAAATCATGCATTTTTTATTATGTTGTTTTTGTTAACAGAAAAATCTCTGAAACTTTTAGCATAATCCTATCACAGAAAAATTTTCACTTTTGCTATTATGATTATTTTCTATTATTTTAAAACATATAAATAAAATATTATGAAAAATACAAAACTTACAATTTTAGAAATTCCAGAGAATCCCTGCCAATTCTGATTGATCTTTCCTGAATACCAAAGATTAATATTTGTCAGGAATTTGGAAACACTATAGCTGAGGGCAAGATTGTGGAAGGGCCTAAATACAGGGGCATAAATTGAAGGCTTGCATACAAGGTTGTTGATCTCTCACCCTTGAAAGAGAATGCTCAAATTCCTGAATGCCCAGAGGAATAATAATTAGAGAGTTACTCTCTAAGGAAGTCCAAAAAAAAAAAAAAACTGTTTCAGGGGAACTAGGATGGCAATTGTGGGAGCTGAACCCCAGAGTTATGTCTTCTTTCATTTGGGGTCACCCTGAGTGAAATCTTGCTCTACCTGCTCAGCCTAAAAAGAAATTGGCAAATAACTTCATCCCCATGTAGAAATCCCACTTATATTTCTAACTACTTCTTCCTTGTTTTCCTCCCCTTCCTTTCTTTAATACTTTTTCCAATAGATCTTAAATTAATAGTGGAATATGCCATTATAAATGCTGAATATGAGTAAACAACCAAGGATCTCTGGACATTTAAGGAAAACTTGAAGAAAGAAAGAGCTGGGTTTAAAAAAAATAAATATGGATCAAAAAGATGCTAGCAGAACAAAAGATAAGGTCTATGACATAATTAAGAAAATATTACATATAAAAGAAGATCCTAATATAGGAACAGAGAAGAAAAAACTTGTTGACTTTAAAAACTGTATAAATTAAAATAAAATTTAATAGAAGAGTATGTTGAAGCAAAATTTCTAAATTATTAGAGATAAAAAATGAGTCATAGATAACAGAAGTCTTGCATTTGATAAGTAGGTTTCAAAAAAGAGAATGGGCCGAGCATGGTGGCTTCCACCTGTAATCCTAGCACTCTGGAAGGCCAAGGTGGGCGGATCGTTTGAGCTCAGGAGTTCGAGACCAGCCTAAGCAAAAGCAAGATCCCGTCTCTACTAAAAAAAATAGAAATTGGCTGGACAACTAAATACATATATATATATATATATATATATATATATATATATATATATATTAGCCGGGCATGGTGGCACATGCTTGTAGTCCCAGGTACTCAGGAGACTGAGGCAGGAGGATCACTTGAGCCCAGGAGTTTGAGCTTGCTGTAAGCTAGGCTGATGCCATGGCACTCTAGCCAGGACAACAGAGTGAGATTCTGTCTCCAAAAAAAAAAAAAAAAAAAAAAAAAGAGAATGGAGAAAAGGAAAGAGAGAAGATAATCAAAGAAACATAAGAAAACATATATCTACTTTCCCTGGATTTACTTCGCATGAGTTCTGGCTGTATGCCTATTTTACTCATGAATGAATGCATGTTGCATACTAGAATAACTATCCCAGAATATCTATCAGTTTGTTGAATTTGTTAGTTGGGGACTACATTTTTTGGTAAAAGGCATCAAATTCTTCTAAGTAATCCATTATTAATGGGATAAGTTAACTCTGAAAATGTTTCTAGACATTTTAACTGTGCTTATAGCTATAATTTCTGGGATGATAAATTCCAAATATTAGTTTTCTAATATCTCTGTAAGAATTAAGGTGAATCTATCCATTTTAGTAATCAAAGTTATACCTTTTCTTCTAGAAGCCTTTATGTAAAAAATAATGCAATGTATATTAATATGAGTACTATTATATTCTATATTAATACTAACACACACACACATACTTTATTTCCGGGCTTCAGAAACAGAAACCCTACCCTATAGGATATCTCAAAGACAGATTATAGAAAGAGTTCTATAATCATATCTATGAATTCCTAAGAACCTTGAGAGCTGCAAATTTTAGTAGATCTAGATTTTAGAAAAAATATACTCCAATTATTTATTTGCCTATTCTTGTTTGGTGTTCCACACTCACATGGTACCCTCTCTAATTCACTGACAGCAGCTGCAATTTTTTTGAAAGGAGAAAAAGGGAAGGGACACATTAAAAGCATCTGCCTTTTCACAATCCTCTGTTAACAGCTTTCTCCCCTGACTATTAAGAGAGAAAACATGTCCTTGGTCCTTCTCTTTTGCCTTATGTAATTGCAAATCTTTGGCAAGATGCTTCTCCTTTCAAACTTAAACTTTTCTCATTTTTTCCCCCACACAATTGTGCTCTTTCTTTCTCTCTTCTTTGGAAACTTGCCCTGGTTTCATAATTCTGTTTCTTTCTCCTTTGCAGTTCTGTTCTCTGCAGAGGTTTGGATCCATTCACTCGGGTGTCTCATTCTGCTTCGTGCCCCACCTACACATTACCTTCATTTGTTCCAATGACAGAAAATGCGTCTAGATCTCTCAGGATTTCTTTTCGCCTCTTAGATTTTCTTTTCCCCTGGGCACCAGATATGCATAACACATGCAACACTTGTTGAGGAACATTTCTTAATTTACATTTAGTTTAAAAACATAGAATCTTTGAGCTAGAAGTAGCCATTGCATGCAAGCTTACAGTTGACCTGTAGGGAATTACCTATGCCATTATTCTTATTTTTCCTCCAAACACATTTCCCCTTACCTTGAAACTCACATACATAAAGAAATTTTAGCCATATCCTTATACACTTGGGTTGAGATTAATGAAATAGAGGTTTAGAGCAATAGGCATATGTCACAAAAGAGAACTTAACATAGAAGGGTAAATCTAAAATAAGACTAATAGAATGGAAGTGAGAAAATTTTCCCATTTTAAGATCTCAGATCTTGTTGAGCAACTGCTTAGAAGGGTGCTGGCTTGAGAATATACCTGAAAAGTAAAGGCAAAATCATAAATAAATGAAAAGTGATAGCAGAAGTTGTAGTCCATGTGGGAGTTATTACAGTAATCATATTTTAAAACATTATGATGAAACTGCATAATGATTTTTAAAAATAAAATGAAAGTGAGTATTTTATTTTCCAAGTTGAATTCCGTTTATTAAATTGTGGGAGGTAGCTATCAACTTTTTTATAATTGGAAAAATATTTGGAAACTAAGTAATAATGGGACTTATTTGTATTGAAGTAATAGTATATGGATTATATTAATTCAGTGATGTTGTATGTAAAAAGGCAAATTCAAGTTGCCACAGTTCACACTTCCTTTTGGGAAGTAATAAATAAGTATCAGTGGTAAAAGACGTATTGGAACAAACCATAAAGCAGAAATGTCGTACTGGTTCTGTGTCCCATGGCTCTCTGTAGGATACCAAAAGCAGGGGCTAAATAAGAGAGGCTGTTTCGCAATGGACAATGTCCAGGTAGGTGACCAACACCTTACATTCCCCATTAACTTGAATAAACTAGAATATTAATGTCCTTGGTCACTGTGCATTCGTGATAAGCAAAATTGCTAATGAATGACTCTTCTTTGCAGTCCATATTGTGAGAAGGAAAACAGGACTCTAAAGGGACAGGTGACCGGAAACAAAGCGTGCAAGTGTTCCTTGGCTTTCCGGGTACTGGGGGAGGGCCACCCCTGTAACTGATGGGCTGTGGGAGGAAGATGAATGTTTAGATTCCTCTCTTTTATATAACTGCTGGTGTCACTATGCATTCTCATGGGGACCCAGCAACTCATTCTTGGGTTTCGAAATGAAGTCTCTGCTGCAACTATAAAAATGCAGCATCTGAACAGAGCTGAGAGCCAGAGTCTGTTACAGAACCTGGGGAAGTTCACACCAGAGCCACCTAAGTGCCCACGATAGTTTGCGCCTGCAAGGCATGGCTAATGCGGTGTTCGTGCCTCCTTTATTGCTGCCTATTTTAGGTGGTGAGTTGCTCCAAGACAGAACATAGGCCTACTTCCCCTGTGGACGCAAGGGGTCATGAGGACATCAGTCTTACTTCCTGTAATGCACAAGAGTGACCTTAGCCGAAGGCCATTGAAATGAGCATTTAGGAACCTTATTGCACATCTCAGTCCCTGGCAGGCTGAGAAGCAAGATTCACTTTTCCAGGAATCGAATACTCAGGGTATTAAAGTGGGAGCTTGTTTGCATCTGCGCTTCTTCCCTGGGGCTGTTCTGCAGCCCAGGAGCTTCCTGAGTAGGGTTTGTATTTGGTCTCTCTTGGCAAGATGACCTTTCTTTCCTCTGTCCACTTGTCTGCTCTGAAGGGGGTCCAATGGCCTCAAGAGTCTGCCTCAAACTTGGTCAACAGTTCATTTCTGCTCAGGCACCAAACTGCAAAGATCAGTTGCTTACCAAGCCGACCCGTAGATCAACTCAGGGCCAGAAATAGCCCTTCCTGGTGCCAAGTGCACTAGAGCACAGCGAATATTGACTCTAGGTATTTATTTTTTCCCAAACTTAACTAAAATCACAGAATGGGTCTCTATCCCATGCTTACAGTTCTCATATTTCTTTAGCTATTTTTCACTTATTATTATGCCAGGAATGCTCGCACAGGAAATCACAGAATAGGATTCGGGGGAAAGAATTATCAGTGAGTTCATGTGTGAAATTTGTAATTCAGCTCAGATAAAAAGGAATCCAATTACAAATTCTAACCATGATTCAGGGCAGAGAAAAGTGTTTTGAAATTTGGATTATTTAACATGAGTTCATCCTGCTCCATCTCATTTTAATGAACTCTTTTCAATTCATAAATTATTACTAGCACCAAAATTAAAGAAATTTTGTAGAAAATATGTGGTAAATAGGACTTTAAAACTATTTTTAAAATATGCTTTAATATATCAAAACCCAGCACTGTCATCAGTAGCACTGATGCACAGAAGCCGCACAAATTCTAAATTCCCTATTCCAATTAAAAGTTAAGTAGGAATACTTAACTTTCTTACCCTATAAAATAATAACTACACTTCTATTGATATTGATACTGTTCAAATTGTTTCTTTGTTTATCTGCTGATTAATTACATTCTCAAAAACAAAAGTTGTGGTCCAATAAGAGGGGAGATTAGAATATTAAAAGGATTTAGGGAAAATAGTGGCAATAATTGAATTCTCACAGTCACTGCAAGTCTCCCTGCTTATTTGAACTACTCTCTGAGTCTACTCAAGAATGTAAAATATATACAGTATTTCTCCTATCTATTGACTGGGGGCGGGGTCTGAGATTTGACTGAGAATGTCAAATTTAAGTGACTTCAAAAATCAGAAAGTTAAAACAAATGCATGAGAATTTGCATACTGTTATAAGACTTGGGGGGAATTTTGGTGTATTAGAGAGGAAAAGTCCTATATAAAAAAAATCCATAATTTTTTAAAAAGCATGTTATTGTCCAAACAAACTAAGTCTTTGGGCTAAATTTAGGTCAAAAGTGTGAGTTTATGACTCCTGAATTGACATTACTAAGAATTAACATACAGGAAATTATGATTATACTTCTAAGGTTAATGGTCAGGCTTGAAGGAGGGATGTCCAGTTGAAAAATCGGAGTTAATGAAAGAAACAGGAGAGATTAGGGTGGCAGAACTCTAATAGGCATATAAATATAGAAATGCATAATATAGGATTTTATTTTAATAAAATTTAAGCCAGCTCCCAATGGGAAGCCATCTTGATGTGAATTCAAGACATAAGTCTTAGAAGCTAGATAATATTAATATTGTCTTTTAATGAACACTTTTGATGACTCATTTGTCAATTTTTCAAAAATTTTATTGTTAGTTATTTGTATGTGTCCTTTCTCAGAAATCTTCACCTATCCGAACGTTGGGGGGGTGTTTTCATCTAAAAGTTTTATGGTTCTTTATAAGTCCATGATCTCAAATTAATGTTTATGCATGGAGTTAAGTGGTAGTTGAGGCTTTTTTACCATATGAATGTCCTGCTTTCTTAGTATCATTTGTTAAAAAGATTTTTCTTTCTCTCATGTAATTGACTTGACTTCTTGATTAAAAAAAAAATCAATGGACAGTTTATGTGTGGGTGTCTTTATGGCTGTGTTCTCTTCAAGTGATCTAGTATCTATCCTAACCCCAGTACCACAATGCTTTGACTACTGTAGCTTTATCATAAGTCTTGAAATAATGTAGCAGAGGTCTTCTACCATTGCCTACTTTTTCAATAAAGTGTTGGATATTCTAGGTCTTTTGTATTCCATTTTCATTTTAGAATGAATTTGTTAATTTCTTCAAAAAACAAAGCACCATTGTTTTACTTTACCCCACATTCAGTCTCACCCTGTAACTCCAGGTGTACATGCTGGAGCTGGGACTTAGCTTCTAGGCAGCAGCCTCAACAAGACAGTGTGACAGGAGGCTTCAAGAAAAAGAAAATGTCGAAAGGGAAGGCGAGACAAAATAGGAGGCACCACCAGGTGTGATATGGGACAAGATGCCTACAGAGTCCTAACAATTGGGCTTACCACCCTCTAAGTGCTAAAGTGACCAAGGTTTCATTGACTTCATAAATCAGAGCCACTGATACTCCAGACACTCAAGGAATAAAACACGAACAAAAAATCCAGGAAATATAATGATGATAGTGATTGTTCATTTCTCCAGGGTAATATAACACAAAATGTCATTTCACACACAACCTTTGGGAGAATTACACATTGTGAAAATCAGACACTAAAAGGATTAATACAGAGATGACTTGTGGTCATTAGTTGACTGGTGTGTAGGAATAAACAACTCCAAGGGAAAGAGCCACTTGGCCAGAGCTATTTGACTTATGAATCATTCTATTGCCAGAAGTGATAACTCAACTTATTAATAACCACTTTTGCTCATGAAGGTGATGGACACCTCAATTACCCTGATTTGATTAACTCACATTGTATGCCTGTATCAAAACATCACATGTACTCTATAAAGATATGCAGCTATTATGTACCCATAATAATTAAAAATAAAATAATTTAAAGACAAATAGGGAAAAAAGAAATTACTAAATATTCTGAAGATATGATATAATTTGTTGGAGATTCTATAGCATTTGATATTGAACCAACTATAGTCTTGCAGGAGGAAGCAGTTGATAAATAACTTTTGCAAAGTTGTTTTCAGTCCCACACACTACCACTAGGATGGTAGTTACTATTTTGATGGACAGGATCCATAGGATTTTAGGGTTCTTCAATGGTAGTAAGGCGATCTTCTAATATTTTAAAATAGATTACCTTGAAAGAAGTACAGATAATTGGTTTTGAAAATGTGTGGGGTACAGTGTTATGCATTAGATCTATCAAGAAGCCATTATAAAAATAAAGATAAGAAAAGATGAAACCGACAAAAGCAGTGACAGTGGAAATAGGTAAAAGATTTTTAGAGATAATAAAATGGTAGAATTGATATAACTTGATGATTAAGAGAATGTGGGGTAGGGGGCAGGAGATAGGGACAAGTTCTTTAATAATGAACATCATGCATCAAATAATCACCATATGCCAGGACGGCGCTGATGCTTTACCTATACTTTCCATGTGATTGTTAAAATCCTGGCAGTAGATACTATTACCAACCTAGTTTAATGGAAGAGAAAATAGAGGTATACAGAGATTAACTCATAAGCCTGAGAACAGATCAAGTGGAGGAGAATTTGTGACCAGACAAGATAATTCCAGAGCCCTTGTCTTTGTCTGCTAGGCTATCTAAGCTGTAGATTTCCAGCTGTGGTGAGTCAGGATGGTGGTGCCAATAGGAAACATAGGAAGAGCAGGAAGGTTTGGGGGAAAAGATAATGGATTCAAGTGATAAAAAGGTTGAAATTGAAGCATATAGGGCATCCCTTCGGAGCTATTTAATAGCTCAGAAGAGATAACCGAACTCAAGATATACATTTTGGACTTCTCAGTTTATGGGAAAGAGTTAATGCTATGACAAGCTATCAGATGTTACAGAAAGATCTAGCTAGTTAAAGGAAAAGAAGTTTGGGGATATGACTCTGGGAAACACCAACCATTAGGGGACAGACACAGGAAGAGGACTGCCTACTTTTGTTTCCCCCTTTCACATTTAAGTAGGACATAGAGAAGTACACATACATGTACCGCTCCATAAATGTTCACATGCACATAAGGACAGCTAGATCAAGAAATGGGACATTATTAACACCTAACTTGTCCCCATTTCAAGTAATGACCACCCCCAAGGGTGACCACTATATAATATCTAACAACATAGATTAGTTTTGCCTAATTTTAAACTTGATATAAACAGAAGTCCGTGGTATATGCTCTTTTGTGTCCGGCTTCCTTCACTCAGCATTATTTTTATTCACCTATGTTACTACAATATATGCCGCTCACTAACTCCCATTGCAGCAAAGCATTCCACTGTGTGGCACACCCCCCCCCCCAAGGAGGCACAGGGAACTATGTCCTCCCCTTGAGTGAGGGAAGACCTGTGGCTTGCATCTAACCAATAGAATACGTCAAAGCAGATGGAAGGTCACTCCTATGATCATGTTACTTTATGTAAGACTTTCTCTTAGCAGACGGAAGTGAGAGATTCTCCTGCTGGCCTTGAAGAGGCAACCAGCTGTGTCCTAAGCTATCTATGGAGAAGGCCACGTGGCAGGGGACTGCAGGCTGCCAGCAGGAAGCCAGAGACCTCAGTCAAGGGAATGAATTCTGCCAACAGCCTGATGCACTTAGAAGCAGATTCTTCACTAATAGAGCCTTTAGAGGAAGGCGCAGCCTGGTCGACATTTTAATTAAAATCTTATAAGACCCTGATCAGAGGACCCTGTTAAGTTGTGACAGGACTCCTGATACATGGAAATGATGGGATAACAACTGTGCAATATTTTAAGTGTCTTAGCTAGTGGTACTTTGTTACATAACAAGAAAAAACTGGTATGTGGTGTATAAATGTACTACAATTAATTTATTATTCTATTATTAATAAGTATTCCAGTAATTTTCAGTTTTTGTCTGTTAAATAATGATGCTATAAATATTCTTTTTTTTTTTTTTTTCAAGACAGAGTCTCACTCTGTTGCCTGGGCTAGAGTGCCATTGGCATCAGCCTAGCTCACAGCAACCTCAAACTCCTGGGCTCAACCGATTCTCCTGCCTCAGCCTCCCAAGTATCTGGGACTACAGGCACACGCCACTGTGCCCAGCTAATTTTTTCTATTTTTAGTTTTTGGCTAATTTTCTTTCTATTTATAGTAGAGACAGGGGTCTTGCTCTTGCTTAGGCTGATCTCGAACTCCTGAGCTCAAGCAATCCTCCCGCCTCAGCCTCCCAGAGTGCTAGGATTACAGACGTGAGCCACCACGCCTGGCCTATAAATATTCTTGTATTTATATTTCTAGGGAGTGTTGTGTGAGTCAAGGTCTGGTGAGAAGACAGAAACAACACAGTAATTCAAACAGGAAAGGTTTAATGTAAAAGAATTATTGACTATCTACAGGGGATTAGCTACTAAAAAGGGGATAAAAGAGAATTCTAAGAAGTACCTGATGCTGAGAGAGAGTACGCAAGAAGATATAAACTTGGAAGAAGGCCCCTGTCTATGGCTGGGGTTCAGATCTCCATGGAGAGGATGCAGTTGAAGCCCAGTGGATGCTGCAGTGAGCTGAGTGTCCCCAGGCTTGAGCTGCTCCACAGTCAGCAGGTGGAAGCTGGCAGGCAGTGAAACAAGGACTGACACTGGGAAGCTAAAAACCCCCTACTGGGGTGCAAATGGGCACCTATGAAATTCATTAAAATTCTGGAGAGAGGAAAAATTCTCTGGGAAATGGGCTGAGGTCCTTATAGAACTCACTGGATGTCACCTACAGGGGCTGGGAATTGCCCACAGGGGATGTTGCTGAAACTAGTTGGGGGTGAGCACTAGCTAGCCTAGCACTGTAGGGGCAAAAAAAAAAAAAGTAGACACACTGCAGGGAGAGTCCTTCTTTCTGCAGTACCCCTTCCAGTGCCCTCTAACCAGCAAGGGAGGAATATCTGGTAGCTTCCAGCTCCAGCTTCAAGCAGGGCAACAGACACTGGTTTGGGAGCCGAGAGGCAATAAATTGCCAACTGGTACAGGTATATACCCAGAAGAGACTCATTATCTTTTTATTCCCTTTTAAATTTTAGTATGAAAGTAAGAAAACAAATAAAAATGGTAGAAAATTTGACATCATAACATCTGTCTCAACAAAATCTAATTTATTCATATTACTTGAAAAATAGTTTTAGAACAAACTATATTGAAAAAAATAAAGGCAGTAGCAGAAATCAATAAAATAGGAAATAAGAAAATAATAGAGAAGATCTACAATAGTCTGCATAACCTCTCTTGGCTATTTGAAAATATTAATGAAATTGAAAAAAAAAAACATACTCTGGCAAAACCCATCCAGAGAAGCAGAAAGAGGTTGCAAAGACACATAAAATATCAAGTATGAAAATGGTTAAGTGTAGCCCCTGAGCCTTGCTGGAAGATGCTGAGGCTGGTGTCTCCCTCCCTGGGCAGGGTCTCAGGATGGGCTTTGTGGGGACTGGCCATCTAGGAACTCAAGCCAGCTGCAACTTCATGCCATGCCTTGGGAGCAACCAGCTCAGCTTTGCAGATGGACTCAGCTGCTGGTATCTCTGGGCACCTCTGCTGGCAGAAACACCGAGCTGCTAAGATCCTTATGTTGGTCACTGTGAGCAATGCCACCTTGCTTTCTATCTGACCCCAGGAGGTCGAGACATGATGTTATTCCCTAAATTTCTTGTGATATAAGACCAAAGTGGGCTTGAGCATCTCAGAACGCTAGGGAAGCTCGATGTTAACCTCTGGTTCTCCTGTCCTGCTTCCAGCCTGGGGAAATCTTCTCTGCGTGGTGCTGTGCCTACTCGGAGTAGGGAGAGGAATGATGCAGTTAAAGTGAGACCACTGTTCTCACCCTACTAATGCTGTTTTTATTCAGTTCTCTGGTCCATGTAGGTATCTAAGACTTATTCCCAAGTTATCACCAACATAGTGTGGTAGTTGCTAGTTGAACTTTCTGTGCTGGAGAGAGAAGCCTGGGACCTCCTCTTCTGCCTTCTTACTCTGAATATCTTAAAGAAAGTACTAGAGAAACCAATACATCTGTGTTTAAGAAGATAACACAAATTGATTAAGTTAGTTTCCCAGGAATGCAAGGGTATTTTTATATCGGCAAACCTAAAAACAATTTACCACATTAACAAATTAAAGCAGATGAAACCTTATGATAATAGATGGACATAAACAATTGATCTATTCCAGTACCCATTCATGATAGCAAAATTTAGCAAAATAACAATATGTAATTTAGTAAAGTTTATAAAGCCGAGAAATACAGCAAACATCATTGTCAATAGAAAACATTAGCAGTATCTCTTTTAAAATTAAGAACATGTCAGAGATATAATTGCTGTTTCTATGCAACTTTGTATTGTAAGCCCTAGTCAGAGAGGATGATAAAAAACAAATTCTTGTATATGTTTACTAGCAGACACATACAAGAATGTTCTTAGCATCACTATTTGCAATATCCTCAAACCAGAAACAGCCAATAATGTGAAGCATAAAATTTAAATAGTCTTTAACTTTAGTCCCCTAGAGCATGGGTTCTCAACCTATGGTGAGTTGTACAATTATTTCATTATATATTACAATGTAATAATAATAGAAATAAAGTACGCAATAAATATAATGCACTTGAATCATCTGAAACTATCCCCTGATCCCCGGTCCATGGAAAATTGTCTTCCGTGAAAAAAGTCCTTGGTGCCAAAGAGGTTGAGGACCACTGCTCTAAAAGGCTTGTATTATTTAATCTGTATGTAATTCTTCTGATTATGTGTATATTATGGTATCTTTTCCTTGTTTGAAGGGGAGAGATCATTTCTTTTATGAATGCACATTGCTTTGTATTTAAATTAATACATAGTTTAAAGTATTATAAAATATTTAGCAAGTTAGTGAATTAATAGCAGTAATAATTAAATCTTATAATTATTAGCAGTAATAATTACATTAGTATGGAAAGTTAATATTTTCATATTTTATGTAAAAATCATGTACATATATTAACAGCATATGCAAGTAAAATTGCCATGGAATATTTGCAGCCTCATTTTTGAGGAATTATATTTAATACTTTTTGTTCTAATAATCAGTTTCACATTATTCTCATTTGTATCTTTGTGAATTTGTGAGTGAATGTAATATGGATATGTGGAATAAAATTACATATAAATATATCTGAATATCTTTGGAGCTCTATGGATGTAAAATTACTCACATAGGAAACTATAACAATGCCTAAAGGGAACATAAATATTGCAGTTCATAAGTAATTATACTCTCAAATGCTCATGGAATTCATTAATCATATTCATGACTAGCAACTCACTCACTAGAATTTCCAATACATCCTTTATACCAGTGAACAATTGAACAATTACAATGTTGCCAACATGACAATTTAATGTTGTCATGACCCTAGGTGATTTTAGTTAACTTGTATGTAGGTAGGCTTAATGTAATTCATGTGCAATAAGATACAGTATAAAGCCTAGGAAGGTAAGAAAAAAGAATACTCTGGAATGATTCACTTTATTTTCAGTGGATAGTGTAAGTCAAGCTGAGACTCCAATTTAAATCATGAAATAATGTGTTGTTAGGTTCTATGCTTCACTCTGTTTTTCAGCCCCCAGCTTGAAAGCCCCAGAGCCAACGGGCTGCCTAAAGCCACCCAACTGGGGCATCCTGTTAGTTGTCTCCCCTGGGCCACAAGCAGGGTGTAATAGAGCTAATTTTTAATTTAACTTCAAATTCCATGGTCTTAAACATTTTCCTATTCCCTTATGAAGCCTCTTAATTCATCCCTAAGAGTTATATACCTCTGTCCTTATGAGTGATGAATGCTTAGAAAAAATCTGGGGAAATGTAGTAGAACCCCTCAGGCCCAGCACTGAGCTGACAGAAGCCATTTTTCTTTTAATTACTCTGTGACTAAAGTTAAGGTTTACTTTAAATGCTTTTATAGAGTTCTGCTAGCTGTACCAGAAACTTTTATTCTGCCTCTGAAATCAGATCCTAGAGAGGAAGAAAGAAAAAGAAAAGGAAAGAATGTTATATTGAAATGTAAACTCCATGATTGCAGACATTTTTAAAAAATCTATTTGTTCACTAGCCTATCCCCAGGGCCTACAATAGCATTTGGCAGATAGTTGTTCAGTAAATATTTGTAGAAGGGAAGACAGAAGAAAGGAAAGGAAGAGAAGGGAGGAGATGTATGCAAATGTTAGCTGGTGTCCTTGCAGCGGCCCATGCACCTGCCTGGCCCCTCCACTAATGCACCTGGTTACCACCTCCAGGGTTTCAATTGTCGCCACCTAAACTTCCTGATATTTAAAAGCAGCAGCTTTCCTAGACCACTTGTCCCATCCTTGGGTGATGTGGCTTACTGTTTTTAAAGAGTACCCAGTTACCTACTAAGGAAGAATCAAACATAGGGTTTGCCCTGCTTAATAAGCTATTTTGAAAATATGGAAGATAGCCTTTAAAAAGAAGGAAATTGTGACACATGCTACAACGTGGATGATCTTAAGAAGATTATGTGAAATAAGCCAAAAGTCAGTCAAAAGTCAAAAGAGTCACAAAAGACAGATACTATAAGATTTAACTAAGATGAGGTACCAAGAGTAGTCACATTTATCGAAATGGAAAGTGCAGTGGTGTTTGCTAGGGGCTGGGAGCAGATGGAAGTGGAGAATTGTTTAATGAGGCATAGAGTTTCAGTTTTGCAAGATGTAACAATTCTAGCGATTGTTTGCACAACAATGTGGAGGTACTTCACATCACTGAACTGTGCAACAAAAACAAAAACATACCAAACTTCCAATTGGTCTGTCTGAAAACGTTACATTAAAAATCATAAGCTGAAGTCAAGCCAGAAATGCTCATAGGTGTTTAGAAAGTTGTTATAAGCAAAATTTTGCTGTAAGACTCAAAATCATCTAAGATCACCTCAAAGATTTTGATTACACAGGACAAAATTATTGCATTCTTTCTCTTTTCGTTTCCCAAAATAGGAAATGTTTTAGGACCCTGAAAATGTAACAATGATCGTGAGTGACTTGTGACAATTTCTCCAAGAGTTCTGTGAAATAGTTACATCAATTATTTCTCATATCCTGTCCAAGTTCAGGTTTGCTTTAAATGCTTATTTGGAGTTATTCTAGCTATCATTCTAGAAAACACTCGGGAAGAATAGCAACCAAAATAGCTAGTAGACAATTTACAAGATGTAGACAAATTTACAAGATTGTAGACAATCAATTGTAGACAAATTTACAAGATGAAAGGACTTGGGTATATTTTGGGCCATTTCCAAAAACCATGTCATTGAAATCATGACTTCTCAGTAATGTAAGATGTTTGAGACTAACAATTATGTTCTTTGAGAGCAGAGAATTGAAGAAAATTGATCCCTTATAATTTCTACAAGACAACTTAGAAATTTAAGTATGAGTCATAGATGCCTTGTAACTAATTTAATGGCTTGACTTTAATTATAGGATATCTGTTCTAGTAGAGACAGGCTAGGCTGGTGGCTTTTATGTATTTCTATTGGCTGAATTAGCATTACTTGTCCATCTAACTTCAATTTATCCATCCAACCAACCATTTGCTCATTTATTTATTTATTCACCAATAATTCAGCAAAGTTTTGTAGACTGCCTATCTACTATATAATTAGGGAGGGCTAAGCTGTGGAAATAATTATAAATAAAATATGGTTCTTGCCCTCAAGGATATTACATTTGTTTTAGGAACTTGAAAGACCATTCTACTCTTTTTCTCTCCACTTAAAACCTGTTTTGACCTTCCTCCCTTTTCTTGCCATGCCACTGTCCTCAGTCCCCACAATTTGCTTAACTCAGGCCATTTTGATCTCACACAACCTGGTACCTTCTCATCTTTGTAAGTAGTGTCATTGGTGATTCACACCAATTTGTGAGTATCCAACAATCAACTGAATTCAGAAGTTCCAACAAATTTTTCCTCTTCCAAAAGGCACTTAATTTTAGATCAACACTCTGATTTCCCTTTGAGAGAATTATCTTTGTCCCATAGAATACAGTTTATTTAGTATCCTATTAAATATAGTCTGCCAGTCAAAGCATTTAACTAGTCAAAAACTGAGTATGTGACTGAAGCTAGGCTAATCAGTTGCTCTTTATGCAATTTAAATCATGAACAAAGTGAAACAATACTGAAAATGGAATCCAAATTCATGCAGGCAGCAGGCCCAAGCAGGGACCATCTATGGGTATTCAGATCTACACTAGTTATGGCCCTATTCTGCTCTTGCCTTCCTCTTGAATCTGTGACATGCCCTCCGCCACTCCAGTGATTTTCTTTCCTGTTGGATCACCAGAGTTGCTATCTGAAGTTTTCTGCCAGAAAATCCCAATTGATGTGGTCCTTATGTGTGCAATGTCTGGATCTCGAGGGAATATTTGTAGAGTTGGCCCTTCTACATTTTCATGGAGACCCTGGGAAATATCTCACGAGGACTCACCAGCCAGTCCTCTCAACTTTGGAGTGGCACCTTTGGGCATGATGGTCTCGCTGAAGTGTAGCCATTGCCTGCTCAGATAAACCCTTTGTGTACTCTGACCTCCCAGGACCTTCATGTGCTGAAGCAAGACCATGTTCTTTGCCAACATGGCATGAACCTCTTTACCAGTAGTGCTGTTCTGCTATATGGATTTAAGATTTGTGCTGCCTGGTTTTCCAGTGTCTTAGAGACACTTAAATACAATAGCATTTTCTATTTTTATTTAAATTTCTTGTGTAGAGGAGTGAGACAGGAATTCATGGAACCTGAGTCTTCAGACGATAACTAAACAAAACTTTATGTGTGTGAATAAACTCTGGTAGTGGTGATTAAAACTGCTCTTTGTGAGATAAACATGTTTCCTTTGATTCTACTGAGAGGTTTAGAAATGACTTTGTGGAAGCCAACACCTGCTCGTCTAAATAATGCATTTGAGTTTCATTGAAGGTTTGCCTCAATGTCTAAAATATTTAACTGTTTAAAAGGTCAGGTGGGAAACATATATAAATTACATGACTGTATTTGAAAATTTTCCTTCTATGTTATTGAATAATGCCCATTCCTTCTATTTTACAGGTGTGGCAATTTCTAATTTGTCTGGAACATTAGCATTCTCTACCTAAACCGTCTCCTATATCTGCATTATCATCCATTTCTGTTTGATTTTTTAAAAATATAATCATCACTTTTGTTTACTTTCCTATCTTTTGTTTACCACAAGGCAAAAAATATCCATTCTATGGCTGGTATATTAAGCAACTACACACAATGTGAAATGTACAATGTCTTTAGATTTTTTAACGTGAGATCTCTTATTCTTTATCTCTCACAGCTTATCTAATCGAGAATATTAGATAGTTTCTTGTGCGACTAATTCAAATGTTTTAACTGCTGGATGAAATCATTGATCTTTATCAATATAGAATTCCCATTACTCATTCATATTTTCCCATTGATTTTTCATATTTAACTTATTTCAATTTCACTCAATTTCTGCTGTTCTCTAATCAGTAAAATATTTATGATAAGCCCAGAAGAAGTATAGTATTAACAGTTACATGTCATAGATGCTTTTTCTTCTCCACTAATCACCTAGTGTTTATGTCTCAACCAAGGTTTAACATTGTGACTTAAATCAAATGCATTACCCAATTCTTTTCCTTCAAATATAAAGAAATAGAGTTGGATAGTCATGATTATCATATGTATGAATGTTGATATCCACATCAAAATGCAGCAGGTTTTACACACTGTGTGGAATGGACTCTAAATGTAGAGGATCTATGAGCTGGGGGAAGCCGATGAAAATTTGAGTAGCTTGGGGTTGGCATTGGGAATCTACAGAGATGCTATTAGGGCCCACCGAGATCACCTTCACCAGTCCAACTACCTGTCCTCCAGGTACTGCTGCTTCCCTCACAGAGGCATGAATCATCTGAGAATTGCCTCAGCTGAATGGGTGCTGCCTCTTCTGAAAGGTCCTTACCCCTTACTTTCAGAAGATAGTCAGAGCTTAATAACTGACTGATTCAGAGGACAAAAGGCCAACTCCTTTGTCTTAAGATGGAATCAAATCTAAGGCATGCAATTCTTACTCCTGAGCACCTCGGGGGATCAGATAGACTGAGACCCATTTGCAGCCAAGACCACTTCCTTGCTCTGCTTCCTATCCTGCACCTCTCATAGCCCTTCTCCTGAGAGAGCTTCTCCACATACCACTGTTACAAGAACCCCTGTCTCAGTGCCCAATTCGGGGAAACCCTACCTAAGCTGGTGTCACAAGTGGACCTGGGAAGCAGACTCTAATAATTGAATTCTGGAAGTGAACCACTCATTGGCCAGATGGCTACCAGGGCCCCATCCCTGGTGAGAGGCAGATTTCTGACCACACTGGTATCTACAGCACAAGGACTGCAATATTTTCTCCTGTGGTTAGCTGTGCCAGGATATACACAGAAGGAGGTGCAGTCACTGGTAAAATGCCTCCAGTGTTTGAGTACTTCCAAGGAAACAGTAACTGAAGACTATAGAATAGAATGACTCTTGAAAAGTGCCATCGATGCACTGAAGAGAAAATAGCAGGCTCAAGGAGACTAACCCACAATTTAAAACAAAATGTGGGCGTTCAAGAGCTTCCTTAGCTTCACTGACAGACATTCATCTCCTGCAGCCAAGGGGCAAACAGAGCTGAAGACCAGGGACAAGACTTAATCAGAAGAGTGACAAAATTTCAAAGACTTAGTTCTGAACCTATACAATTCTTCCAAGTCAAAGCCAAGGCCATGGCAGGGAGCAGTGGGATCTGACACTTAGGATGATGTTGCTCTTGAGATTCTTGCTCCTCTTGACTTGCCCTGAGCCCTCTGGCCCTTCAGAAGTGGCCCGAACTCTATTAATGTAAAGGAGAGTCCCCACTCTCTTAAATGCTATGGTGGGACCTCAAATGAGGCAGTTCACAAGATAGTCAATGATTGCTCTCCTTAGGATCTGCCCTTCTCACAGCCACCATATCAAAAACTAGGGTCAAAGATCAGCATGTCCCTATTGGGGAGTGCTGGGTGCAAAAGAGAGGGAAGAGCTCATCCGCTAAAGGAGCTACAGGGCCTCATTCACACATTGGCATAAAGTAGGAGAGGGGAGTAGATCCAGAAGTATATCAAGCTGGATAAGGGAGATTGTTGATATGGGATATTCTCGCATGATACAGATTTTACCACCCTGGTGAGTGCCTAGAAAAAGGGTTTAACTTGTTGCTGGGTTGCCTCATGGAAGTTTGTCATATGCAATGCCCGTGTTAAGATAAAAAGACAAGCTACAAGTTGGGGGAAAATATTTGCAAACGACCTATTTGACAATGACTAGTATCTAGAATGTATAAAGAAACTTTTCAACTCAACAGTAAAATAAACAATCCAATTAGAAAGTAGACAACAAACATAGACATTTTACTGACGAGGATAGGCGCATGTCAAACAAGCACACAGAAAGATGTTCAACATCATTAGCCACCATAGAAAATAAAATGAAAACCACAATGGAGTATTACTACACTTATTAGAACAGCTAAAATAAAAATCACTTACAACACCAAATGCTGGTGAGGATGCAGAGAAACCGGACCACTTACATATTACTGGTGGGAATGTAAAACGGTACAGCCACAGCTGGCAAACAGCTGGACAATTTCTTTTAAAACTAAAAGTGCAGCTACCATATTATCCATCAATTGCAACATTGGGCATTTATTCCAGAGAAATAAAACTAAGTCCACACAAAAACTTGCGCATAAATGTTTACGGCAATCTTATTTTCAATTGTCAAAAAACTGGAAGTGACACAGATGTTTTTGAATAAGTTAATGGTTCGACAAACTGTGGTACATCCATACTATGGATGTACCATCCATACCATCCAACACTACTTAGCAATAAAGAGGAGCATGTTATTGATATACAATGATTTGAACGAATCTTAAACAGATAATGCTGAATGAAATTATTGCTATGTAACAAATCTTGAAAGGTTACACACGATAGATTTATGTAACTAACATTTCATTTATATAACATTCTTCAAATGACAAAATTACAGAAATGGAGAAAAAGATTAGTAGGTGTTAGGGACTAAAGATGGGCTTGGAAGAGATGGGTAACATGAGGGATGCTTGTGGTGTTGGAAATGTTCTGTATCTTGACTGCATCAATGTTAATACCCTACCTGTAACACAGAACTACAGCTTTGCAGATTTATCACTGGGGGAACTGGATAAAAGATATACAGGATCTCTCTGTGTAATTTCTTATACCTGCATGAGAGTATACACAATTATTTTGAAATCAAATATTTAACTTTAAAAATAAGCATTGTCCTATATTAAGTGAAGTCGAGATTGTAGAATTGCTGAGGCAGCATGTGTAGGAAGTGAACACACTGGAATAGGTCGCTATACCAGAACAAGAACCCCACTCGTGACCATGTTATTCAGGACATTAATTTTCTTCCCTTCTTTCCCTTGCCTTCCCTTCTCCAAACTGCAGACAATGTTAAGACAATGAAGAGGGCATTGGAGCAAGGAGGAAGGGCACTGATGTTTCAGAGGAGCTCGATGTTGGCTGCTGTCTGTAGGCCAAGACTCTTGTACTTGATATTATTCCAGGACTGGGTCCCCTAGTGGCAATAAGGATGGTAGGATTATGAAATAGCAGAGACTATCTTCATCCTTGGAGAAAAGGCAGGAGGTAGAGGGATCTGCTGTAGATTTGGATGAGGAAAAACCATTCTGGTCTGCTGTTTCAGATCAGTTCTGAGAAAGAAGCCCCATTACACAGCAAGGTTGCTCCCTTCTTCCAGCTCTTCCCTATGGGTCCTCACTGAGAGTTCAGTCATAGTACCCAAAAAAGCTGAAGGCAGGGAAGGGGAGCTGAGAGGGATCTCTTTGTAATGCATAAGGGCACCCACAAATATAATGCAGCTACTTCCAAAGGGGGCCCATATCAGGACAGGCAAGCTAGCAGTGATCTATCCAATCACAAAGGGGCTGGGCACGGTGGCTCATGCCTGTAATCCTAACACTCTGGGAAGCCGAGGTGGGAAGATGGTTTGAGCTCAGGAGCTCGAGACCAGCCTGAGCAAGAGCAAGATCCCATCTCTACTAAAAAAAAAAAAAAAATAGAAAGAAATTGGCTGGACAACTAAAAATATACAGAAAAAATTAGCAAGCATGACAACACATGCCTATAGTCCCAGCTACTCAGGAGGCTGAGGCAGAAAGATCACTTGAGCCCAGGGGTTTGAGGTTGCTGTGAGTTAGGCTGATGCCAT